>VZRU01016773.1:280117-294949 GCA_013398155.1 Pedionomus torquatus | reverse complement strand
GCCCTACTCAAATTATAACCACCAGTGAGGGTGGTAATGGATGTGACTGGTCAAAGTGGATTTGGGGGAGACAGATAATGACAAAATGGCTAAGAGCTAAGTTATGATAATGTGCTCACCTAACTGCAGTGATGGTCAATGTCCAACTAAAGCCCAATTTGGGAGAAACCAGCATCTACAGTGGATATGCAAATATGACTATGAGTCAATCATCTTACTCTATAAATAGGGAGCAGCCCAAGCTAGTAGCAAGTGGTTCGGTTCCTGGAAAGGCTGCACCTTTTGCTAGTTGATACCCTTCTTTGATTTTTAATCCTTCCTGTCATTCTTTGTGTATTGTGTTCAGTTCTGACCCCTCACTGCAAGAAGGGCATTGAAGTGCTGCAGCGTGTCCAGAGGAGAGATACCAAGCTGGTCTTGAGAATAAGTGTTATGAAGAGAAGCTGAAGGAGCAGGAGCTGTTCAGCCTGGAAAAGAGAAAGCTGAGGAGAGACCTTATCACTCTCTACAACTACCTGAAAGGCGGTTGTAGAAAGGCAAGGGTTGGTCTCTTCCCCTGTGTCGCAGGTGATAGGACAGTAGGAAATGACATCAAGTTGCACCAGGGGAGATTCAGAGAATCAGAAATTTTCACACTGAAAGGGTTATTAAGTATTGGAATGGGCTACCCAGGGAGGTGGTTGAGACACCATCCCTGGAGGTATTTAAAAGATAGATGACATAGTGCTTAGTGACACGGTTTAGTGATGTTTTATTGTCGGAGTTAGGTTCATGGTTGGACTAGATGATCTTAAAGGTCCCTTTCAACCTAGATAATTCTATGATTCTATGATTCTTTGATTTTTGATGGGGCTTTCACATCCATTCTTCATGCAGTACTACCATTTCTTCTCTTTAAAGTCTGGTTTACTTGCTTCCAAAAATAGCAAATGTTTTTAGTTTATCTTCTTGAACCCACACTTTTCTTTTTTGTGTTTGTAGTCCATGATACATTAGAAAGTTCATCCACAACTGAGAAAATATCTAGCAGTATCTCTAAGTCTTCTGTTTCTCATATTTTGCTAATGATCCAAATAACACTATTTTTGAGCATGACAAGGTACTACTTCTGGTTTTGCTTCTGTGTCTACCTTAATTGCTACAAGTTACCCTTTTTGTTTACCCTTACTTGTATTGACCATACCAGTCAGTAAAACCCATTTGTCATTTTCTTTTCTTTTCTTTTTATTCAAAACTGAGTTCAGATCTAAGACACTACATTTTTTTAATGTATCCTGGTAGTAAAGAGTCACAAGCAGTCGGTAGTGAATGTTGTTCAATTCCTTATGTCTTCTATCCATAGAGTTTGTGTATTAAAACCTTTACTTTTTCTACTGTCATTCTCATATTTAAGCCCAGAGTCCACTGACCTTGCAGGCTTGATATGTGTCTGTTCTGAGTTTTTCCATTCACTGTTTACATTGCTCAGGAGTATGTGGTTGCACTGCAATTCAGCATTTTCCAGTCACACACTCCCATCATCCCCTGGCCAACAGCAGGTCTGAACGCCTCTTTCATATGGTGAGATGCTTTGCCCCGGGCAAGTAAGTTTTTGATTCACAGACCATGACCTGTAACATTTCCCTTTCCATTTACATCAGTTATACAAATAGATCCCATCAGCCACAGAGCATTCAGCAAACTCACTAGAAGAAAGCAATTTAGTTCCTTGTTTTTCACTGTTCCTAACACTATGAACTGTAGAACAACCTCACCTCATGGGGCTCCAATTCTACAGGGTCCTTCCTCTCACTCTTTTTCTCAATCTAATGCATTTACTTCACATGCTTGTCAAATTTTGTGAAAATCAAATTCAGAACCAGAAGGATTTGGGGGCAAAGTGCCTATAGGAACCATGGTAAGGCCCTCATACCTCTAAAAAAAGTATTAAGGCAGATGTAAAGAGTTGGGAAAGCATGTTGTGATACAGGTTTGTCTATTTTTTTTTATTATTATTTTTTTTATCTAGCTACAAAAATATCAAAACTAATTCTGTTCTAAATCTTATATTTGCACCCTGGACTTTTTCTTTGCAAAATCCATTGCAAAACTCATTATTATAGTCACCAAAAGATTGCTTTTAAACTTTTTATACAAGCCTGTCTACCAGTATACTGATTTAAGTTTTAACACTAATACGTTCTTCAAGTGACTGTTCTCCTTTGCTTTAAAATGCATCAGATCTCTGACAGAGAAAAAAAAGAATGCTGTAAGAAACTATGCCAGTTCATCAGCAGTGATAAAGCTTGCATAATATAATGACATTAAATCTGAGACACTTGCTTTTATTGAAGCTTAGATGGATATCTCCCCAATGTTGTCTCCTTTCTAGACAGGGAAATTGTGCTAGGGAGAAAAACATGCTTTGCTTCAGTAGGGTTTCATACTGTGATGATTAGCTTTGGCTACTAGCCAAACTCCCACCCAAAGCGTCATTCACTTTGCCTCCTTAGTAGGACAAGAGGGTGAAATTGGAAAGACAGGAATGAGACAGCTTGAAGGTCAAGATAAATAGAGAAAAAATGGTTAGCAATTATTGTTGTGGGTAAAACAGATATGGATTTTTGAAAATTAACCTTTTTTTTTTTTTTTTTTTTTTAAATTTAGTCACCTAAGGGAATACAAAGTGGGTAAAATAAAAGCTGTCTATATCCAGAGAGCCAATGTGGTTTAAATTAGGAGCCCTCATACGTCTTTTCACTGTAGAAGGAACTTAAGCACCTCAAGAAGGTTACACAGGCTAGATATAGTCTGCCTATTCCCTGAAATCACAAAGAACAGGAAATGTAAACATTCTTCATTTGCTTCAGATAGGTGTTTATTGAAGTATCTAGGGGATGCCTTTTACTTAACAGCACAGTGGCCAGAGCCCATAGAAAGGAAATGAGGCACGTTTTTAGCCACAATTTTTCTAGAGCTCTCTTCTTTGAAACCTTGTTTTTCATAACCATCTTGTGCATAGTAGTCATCAATCCTGTCCTCATGAAGATGAACCTCTGGTTAGGCTGAAATATGAGACAGCAGAGGAAATTACATGAGTTTTTCAATTTGAATGCTTTCTTGGGAAGAAAATGTGAATTTTAAATACTTTTGCATTACTGAATTAAATATTTCTACAAGGGAAAATGTTGAGCTCTATGAGGAAGACCATTTTTCATAAATGAAATGCTGAGAAAGCTGTAACTGTTCAGCCTGGAGAGAGAAGACTGGGGAAATCCAATTCATGTGTATAAAAGCCTGATGGAATGCAGAAAAGAAAGGGTTGCCAGGTTCTTTTCATTGGTACCCAGTAACAAAACAAGAGGCAGTGTGCACAAATTCAGATAAAGAAGGTTCCTTCTAAACACAAGAAAACATCTTTTACTTAAAAAAAATAAAATAAAAAGACACTGAGACCGATTACCCTGGGTGATTTAGTATTGCCTGTCTGTGGAAAAGTTCAAAAACCCAACTGGACATGCTCCTGGAACACCTTCTCTAGATGACCCTGCTTCAGATGACCCTGCTTGAACAGTGAAGCTGAACTAGATGATCTCGAAGTGTCCTTTCTCACTTAAATGGTTCAATGATTCTGTGGCATCCTCAGTTTTGTCCTTTACCAGACAGAGGAACCTTAAACATTAAATTTACTTGTTTTAAATTTTCTTTGCCTAACCCATGAATATATCTTACCTGGCTACAAGAAAAGTACTTCCCCCCCCACTACCCCCTCTTATATATAGGTCTTTATTGTGTGTGCTCAGTTCTTAATAGATTTTTAGGACTCTGATTACATTTTCTGAGTTACTACCCTCACTAATATTTTAAACTAAAAAAATAAAGACAGAAGTTAGAATTACCAACTACTGCAGAAGTCTTGGCAACATATGTATTTCCAAGGTTTATAATATAAATTAAGATGGCTTCAGGTTACCTGTCTATATAAAATCAAATCATGATAGGTTGGAGGTTAGCTCCAGTCCAGAAACCTGTCCAGAATAGGTGTGTATTAGTACAGTAAACTAAGTATTCAAGGAAAATTCCAATGTAAAAGCAATGTATATGATGAATTTGGGTAGATAACATTGTTTAGGCAATTCTGGTAGTATTCAAGTAGAGTATCTGGCTCATGCCAGGTCACATATGAATCTTTGACATTTGACTTCAAATGTAAATAGATTTCAGCTGCAGTGAGAAGCTGCTTCCAGAGTGTTGCAATATTTTATCCATATCTTTGTGTTGAGTTCCAGTATATTTTTTTCCCCAGGAGAAGTTATGAAAATACAAACACTTTTGGCAAGTCACAATGTTGACTGCTTTTCTAGTGTTGCAATTTGTCAGTATCTGAAAAAAAAAGTTCTCACTTGTGCAGTTCTGTTTTGTAGCTAAGAAAGATCAACAACGGAGTTTGGTTTTGTTGATTCTCTATGTTACATTGCTTTCCTTCCTTGTTTTTGGTTTGTTTGCTTGGTTTTGTTTGTTTGTTTTTGTTTGTTTGTGTTTTTTTTTTTTTTTAATAATAAAAAATGTCTTTTCTTAAATCTTCAGTGAAGGAATAGAAGAGAGACCAGGAAGAGGAAACTATCAGAGTTGATGGAAGAAGTGTGAAATTTTAAATTTATTTCGTTGATGACACCGAAGAGAAATATTCAGATGGTAGTGCATGCTCTGTCAATATTTTTTTTTTCTTGCTACAAATAGATAAATACCAGTTTTCCTAAACCCTTTCCTACCTAATTTAAATTACTAGTTAATTTCCATGAAATTTATGGCCTCTTTTCTGATGGTAGGAAGGCAAACATATTCTCCGGAACAAGGCATTGAGGAAATATATATTTTCCCTTAAATTACTAAGATAATAATTCTAGAAGATCCTGCAGATCTAATGAAAAATTTTCTACCCAAATGTGTTTATATACAAATATTTGATATTCTGGAGGGCAAAGCTGCTAAAATACCCAGTGAGACAGTGAACAGTCCTAATTCAGATGCTCATATGGTGGGAGGAGTCTTCTCTCTTGTGGCGAAAGTGGTGGTTTTACAAACTCTTTTTATTACAGTCTTCTTTTGAGGGAAAATGCTCCTTAAATTCTGGTCCAAATAAGTCCAAACAGATTTAGGTTTGAAGAAAGAGCAGTGTGTAAGCCACAATATAGTTTATCAGCAAAACTTAATTGCTTTGGGAAATAGCTCCTCATGATCATAAAACTGAGAAACAAAAAAGTTTTGAATGCTTTGAATCTTGGGAGATACCAGGATTTTGTGAGAAGACACACAGTTTCTATAAGCTGCAATTCAAAAAAAAAATCCCCAACCCCAAAACCAAACTTTGTTTTTTTTTCTGGATAAAAATGATAAAACTTACAGTCCATACATTAGTTTTTAATGTGGAATTTCTGTCTCTCTAACACCTGTCTGTAAGACATCTAACCCTTTCTAGGAAGTTTTCACTTGAAATATCGATTAAAAGGATAAGAAAATGAAACAAGTGATACAACATTTAATACATATTTGCATTTCTTATTTGTTTCTATCTTAACCAGAAGGCAGATTCAATGTAAAGAGACAAGACAAACATTGAAATGAGTCTCTATCATGAACATGTATGGAATTTCTCAGTTGTGTCACCTCATAAATTCTCTTTCTTGGATCTAATTGTAATTCAACAAACACTAGATCTATTTTTATTTTGAAGAAACCAACTACTGAAAGAAAAAAAAAAATCAATAGAGACTCCTGGGCAACAAGAAAATGGTCAGTTATACTGACTCTGTGATTTTAAAAGAAAGTATTCATCTTTAGAGGGTTTGTTGAACTATAGAAAACATGGATTGAAGGGAATTAATTTGTAGAAAATGAAATAGCTGAAGCTTCTTCATTATTTTTACTCACTTGCCAGCAGTTTCCATCAACTGTACTCCTTCTATATTAGGGTAGGCAGCAATGGCCAGAAGGCTCTGGAGTAGTCTATTATAAATGAAAATGTTACTTCTCAGAACCATTATAAAATACATTGAAACAAATGCATATTTGTCAGCTACAATTGTCTCTGTCACTGCTACCTCTTTGGACAGATACCCTTCAGTTTTGTGCTTTTAAAACTTTGCTTTCATGAAAAATGTATTCTTCTTACGACATAAGAACAGATTATGAAGTACGGATTGAACTCTTGTGCACTCCATAAACTTAGAACTCTGTGAAGGTTCTGGAGTAAGGATTTTTTATAACTGAAGTTAGTATTTGGTTCCTACTGGGAAATACAATATGAAAATAATTTCTGATCAGCAAAGTAATAAAATAAGGTAAGAGGTGAAATACTCACCTCAGAGAAACAGTGATTCTTAATGTGGAACTATTAATATTTACTTAAGAGAAAAGTGTAGAATAAACATACTTTAGGCAATATCTGAGAATCCATTGTAGTTGTGCAACCAAGTTGTGATTTTGGGGTCTTTGACCAGCCTTGGTCTATATATAATTGGTGTGATGAAAACATTAAGCAGTATGATATGAATGTTAATTCTAATCTAATAGAGAATTCTTCTAATAGAGAAGTTACTTCAGTCTGTAACTCACTAACTAAAGTTAGAAATAAATTTTAAAAATTATGATTTAATTCTTTTCTTACTCAAATCAATAGAAAAATTCTTAATTTCAACAGAACAAAAAAATTAGATTTGTTATTTACATATCATACAGTATAAAAAAACATTGTAAGATGGTGGTTCCTTGTTCCTGAGGATTCTTTCTTGTCTTGACAAAGAATACTGAAATATGCTAAAATGAGAATTTGAAATACATATTTATGTGTACATACCCATGTTAAGATGTAGGCTAATGACTCTCTTAAAGATGTATAGAAACATAAGATAACATCTTAAAGTTATATACAAATTTCATTATTATTAAAGGGTCAGTAAGTTTATATTTTCCCTGTCAAATTCACCATTGTTTTAAAAATAGTCATGGAAAAGAGGACATACTCTTTGTTGGAGATTATATTTTAACCTCAAATGCTGTTTGAAAATACTTTCTGCTACAAATAGACCCATTTAATGAAATAGGGAATTCCACACTAACATTCCTTTAATATCACAAAAGGGAATTTTCTTTTGTGTATTTTCAAAAGATGAAATTCAAGCCCACAGGTGGGAATGTTTTAATGAGACTATAACATTTTTTAGATGATTAAGTGAGATTGCCTTGTAGAAGGTGAGGTCATCCAAACATCAATTATACAGCATGTAATCCAGATAGCCATTTACAGGCTCAACTGTCAAATCATGAACACCATGGAAAAACAACAAGTGCAGTGATCACTTTGTGATCAAGCCATGTGCTGATATAAATCTAAACCTCAATGACTCTGCACTGCAAGTAAATCACAAATAATCAGTGCTCTTTTTCTAGGAAAAAATATAAGCAGATAAAGAACTAGAATGTTTGGGTATGTAATTTGTATTATGGACCTGAAAATAGGGATTATAGTGAAAGTGTAATATAACCTTAACTATAAATGTCTAAATAGAATTTCTTCATTACAATAAATACTGATAAAATACTGTAAACGAGACTAATCTTTTCTTTTTTCCTAATTTATTCTCAGTTTTTATATAGAGAGTCTCTTAAAGTGACTGAAAACTGTTGCAAGAGTTTACAATGGCAATGAGGCCATCTTTTGCACAAAAAAAAAAAAAATTAGTGATAGTTTCTACTGTGAGATTTGGATGAGGTGATGGCTTTGTCTCAGTGAAAACTATAATCTTTTTCTTAAGCCTAAAGCCTTCTCCCTTTCATTGTTTGGACATGAAAATTCAACTTACAGACTTTAAATCACAAGAATTTAGAAAAAAAAATGGAAAGGAGAAAAGAAACACCACCGAACAGTAGTGCTATCTTTCTTACTAGGAAAATCAATGTCAACAGCTGCTTGGGAAGTGTGTCTTATCTGAGTACTCAATGTATTTCTTCTGAAAAACAAAATGCAACATAGTTTTATTTATCAGGAAAGTCTCTTTGAGAACATATTGACATATTGTTAAAAAAATAGAAAATCATGGAAACTTATTGAATATTCCACACAATGGTGCAAAAATAGCCCATGAGGTTCACCATTGTCTTTTCACGGCAGATTTCACAACTCGCTCAGACACACTCTCATAAAATAAGCCAGGAAAAGAAATAACTGTGCGGTTAAATTCTTCTTAACACTATAGGCACAAATTGTGCAGTTCGCTTTATACTAGGACAATTCTCACAATAAAGCTGAGAATATTTTGGTTTTAAGAAAGTATTTTTAACTAGTGGCTGACACCAATTGTGTATGAGGGCAGAATCTAGTCCTGCTACCATCATGAAAAATTCTGTACACATAGAGTTCTATACATGCAACTGGATTTGAAATTACTTTTGAATGGGTTTGTTCCATGTGGAGGTGAATTGGTTGAAGCTGCAAGGAACCATTGCAGTGACATAATGTTCTTCTTATTAAATATTACTGTTCTCTGATAGAATCCCACACTGATGGTTTATTCAGCCCTAGAAAATCCAGTTCTATTGGGAGTAAATAAGTTGCTGTCTTTGCATGTCTAGAAATAACCTATGGTACTTCTTGTTGAAGATAAATAGGATAATAAAAAAAAAAGAGAGAGTACAGCATATGCCCCAATAAAGCACAAAAGTCAGATAAATGAAAATGCAAGTCTAAACTATAGACTTAGATGATTCTGGTAAATTATTTACATAATCTTTTCAGATTTCGGAAAATGTCATGTTATCTGAACGATCTCTTCAACATGTCCCTTGAAGACTAATCTTAACACTTGAAGGTTAGTCAAGTTTGTTCTCATTTAGCTGATGACTTCAACTTCATTTAGCCTTTCTTTAATGGCTTACCAAATTCAATCAAAACTAATAGGATTTTTTTCTGCTAATCACTTATTCTGTCAATCAAAAAATGTTTTCTGCTTCCGTCAAATAAATTCAATGCTAGTATTCAAATAAATTCAATGCTGGAGGAGGCTCCAGGGAGACCTAATTGCAGCCTTTCAATATCTAAAGGGGGCCTACAGAAAGGCTGGGGAGGGTCTGTTCACAAAGGCCTGCTGCGATAGGAGGAGGGGCAATGGACTTAATTTGGAGAAGGGTAGATTTAAGTTGAATATTAGAAAAAATTTCTTTACTCTGAGGGTGGTAAAACACTGGAACAGGTTACCCAGCGAGGTGGTTGAGGCCTCTTCTCTGGAGATATTCAAGGCAAAGCTCGACAAGGCCCTGGGCAACTTGGTCTAGTTGGGGGTGTCCCTGCGACTGCGGAGAGGTCGGACTAGACGACCTTTTGGATGTCCCTTCTGGCCCAGATGATTCTATGATTCTATGTTTTTCCTTACATTGATTAAGCCCATAAACATGCTTTAGTTTATGTACATTATGTTCGCGTGAGTTCAGAGAAAGGCTGCATTTTATTTTATTTATTATTTGTAACACTTTTCTACAATGCTTCTGTATTTCCAGGACCTATTGTTACATCCACAGGAAAAATATGAAATTGAAGATTGCCTCTCTTACCAAAGCCTCAGAGTTTAACCATATGGTAAATAAGAACAGATAAAGAAATACAAACAAGAAAATGATGAAATTATCATATACATGTGATACATTCATGAAAACATACCATGAGTTGTTGCAGAAATAATGGAAGAGCTAAATTTAATAGAGGACTTGAAAGTTACTTTGAAGATTTTTAAACAGGCATTTGTCCTGGTTTGAGGTAAAACAGAAACAACTTTCTGTCCAGTAATTTTATTTCTTAGCTAGGCCTCTTCTAATTCATGGAAATTAACAGTGTATTGTGGAGTAAATTGCTTTTAGAATAAGACCAATATTTGTACTCTATGCCAAGATTCAGTATGCAGAGAGGCTCTGGCTTACACTTATTACCATAACAACAAAGGTCAGCTAATTTTGTTATTTGCCCCATTGGAGGGTCAGAAACAGAAAAGCGTAGAAGGGTCACAACTGTGGGGAGTAGGGTATAGGACAGGTGACCCAAACATGGCTGGGTGGGGTATTACAGCCCATCTGCCCCATGCTCAGTATAAAAGCTGAGGGATCAAAGGTTCAGTCCTCTTTCTTCAGTGGCTGATGTCCAAAGAGGACCCTGTCTGTTCATCTGCCTTTGATCCCAATCCGTGTGTTCCTGACTTCAGAGCTGGAATCCAGTTCCCATCCATCACTGAGTCCAGTCTGGGACTTCCCCAGTGCCTGTTGGTGACATCATCCTGAGAGTTTTGTATATATTATATGTATTTCATTGTTTCCTTTTTATTTTCTTCTTAATATTCCATCAAAGTAGTTTAGATCCTTCCAAACTCATAAATCTCTTCATCTCTCCTCTTCTTCTGGGAGCAAAAAGTGAGGGGAGAGCATCCATTGCTGTAATAGGCCAATTTGACCTAAACCACAATGTACTCACTGATAAACATGCTATTTCTTAAAGTATTGTTGAAGACATTGAGAAACATGAGGAGAGAGACTCACCACTGTATAAGACTGTCAACCTGCTTCAATCCTGTGTATTTACATACAGGTACAGTGGGTATTTTGCATACTGTGCCTAATCCTAGAAATAAAATGTTTTGCTGAAGTCAAGGACAATGATAGACAAGTTGTCTGTGGAATATAAATATACCATTTCTTTCTAAAGGATAATTATAGCATCTAAAAAAATACCAATCCAAACCACTGAATGCTGGAAATATAAAAATACAAAAGCAACAAACAACAATAGCAAACCTTCCACGGCAAACTATACTTTTTTTCTTTATGTTTCTTCTTTGGCAGTGTTAGTCAGGAATGATCCCCAACAGTCTGACAGGAGAAAAGCTGAATGGTAGAGGGCCTAAAAATTGAGGATATACATGGAAAGCATATACTCTAATTCGAATTATGAAGAGGCAATTCATGGGTTTCATCCTGTTTCTTATGTTTGTTTAAAGTCTTGGTTCTAAGTTTTAAAAGCAGTGATGAATACAACTCCAGGTGTATGAATGTCAAACTTTAGAGTAAGAAGTGAAGCATGACAGTAGCATTCCTTCAACAGACTGCAGTGTCTTGTTAGGCACCTTCCAATGATGTTTGAGACTGCAGACACATTTATCTTCCTGAAAGTGTTATTTCTAAGCAGAGAGGTTACGTAAGATGAAAATGTTAGGCATAAACTATGTATTCTTTATGAAATTTGTTACTTACAGAGTAAGGCTTTTCTGGAAATTGGTCAACATAGATTGCCATCTTGGTGTTCAAATCCTTTTCCTGTACGTTTCTTGCCTCTTCAGAAGCAACAAAGGCAAACTGAATTTATGACAACAAGAGTTTAGGCAAAAAAAAAAAAAAGTTTACTTTCAAACAGATCTAATTAATCACCAGTTCCACCAGAAACAAAACAGAAAAGCCCTGCCATGAAAATGGCAGCTTCCCAGTTTACCACAAAAATTGCTAAGGGGTACTTTTTTTTATACTATTGTTTTTGTGTATTGGGAATTCAGGCACATATATATACATTCAGAGGGATTATTTTTGGTTAATAGGCACATATATTCCTTATATAACATTATTGCACTTAATATTCTTTAGGCAATTAACCATCTGGTAACAGGATTAAATATCTACAAGAATTTTGTAAACAAAAGGAAAAATGCCTTTCTTTGTCCTTAAGTGGCAAAGTTCCTGAAACGTGACTTAGTCATCCTCACATAAACTAAAAAAAATACAGTGGCCAATGTGCAGTGACAGAATAAAAAGTTATAGATTTAGATATTGAACATGAGAACCTATTTTTATTCCCAACAATGTGTCAAAACATACTCTGGTTTGATTCTATGCAAATTTAAGATGGATTCTCTGGAGTATAAATACATCTTTACTTACTGACTAGTTGAAAAAACTTCCAAATTCAATCTTTACAGTATTTTCCTTCTCCATCTCTGTTTTTAAAAGAAAGAGATAAACTATTTAAAATTTCATAAGATTCCTATTTATTTTAAAATTAACATCTGTTCTTCACAAGCACAACATGCTGTTTCATTTGATTTAATATTTTCATTTTTAAACAAAGATTACATCATAAATCCAAGAGTATTTTCACAAGTTTCCCTTACAGTCTTTATTCCACTTTGATCTTAAGAGCCATATAACTTCATTACATTATTTAGAAAGAAGCTATAAAAAAAATACAGTTATGTAGAATCTGAAAATAGAAACTGCTCCTAAATTTATATTTACAATTATTTCAAATTACACATTAAACAGACACTGTAGATTAAAAAAGCAATACTAATTCCACAACATCATGTACTACCACCTTTTTTGTTTTCTGCTTGCTTTGATTTTAGTGGAACAGTTCCTAGAGTATATTATTTTTCACAAATAAGACCAGTAAACTAATCTGGTTTGTAAAGATTAAATTATACCCTTCATTGTTAACTATGTGCATTGGCAAGCTGAAGAATATCCATCTACTTACAAATAGCAACATATTCTTGCAGGAGTTATCATGGTAATTATGTCATAATATTTAAGCTAGGTAATTTGTCACCCTCATTGGTATGAGTCAGGTGGCAAAATAAAAAATTTGCATGCAACCTAGGTGTCTAATCCAGCCTTCTATTCCAAGGAAACACCATGTCATTCTTGACAGATGTTTGACTGATCTATCTGAAATATCTTCAGTGATGGAGCTTGCACAATGCTCAAGAAAGTTTCTTCACATTTTCTCTCTTCACATCGCCACAATGTTCTGAATAGCTAAAAAAATATTTCTACCTTAATATCTCCCTAACATCTTAAATAACTATTGCTTTAGTTATCAGAACTGCTGACATCACTGGGAACAGTTTATATTTAGAAAAATAGGATGATGCAGGTGGTAGACTGTATTGACAAGATCTATATCTATCTATATCTATATCTATCATCTATATCTATTTCTAATATATACCTATATCTATATATAATCTTAGTTTCCAAAGTGAAGTTGTATATTTAAAATAGCATTAAAGCAAAATATTGTGAATAAGGAATATGAGGATGAGTTTTCATAATTTATACAAATTCATTTTCACTGATATTAGTGGCAATTGCACATACATTTTCAGTAGGAGAAGTAAGCACGAAAAGCCATACTTCCTTCTCTGGAGCTAGACTTGCTCACCACAAATAGCAATTTAGCCTGTTGTCTTCTAAAGAATAAAATGCATCCACTCCACCATTTTTAATAATTTTAAGACTTGACTTGTTATTGAAATAAAAATACTTCTTATTCATCAAATATATTCACAAAGATTTTGTTTAGCCTTTGCTAAAAAAAAATATTTTTAGTGATTTTTTAGAAAGTGAATAAACAAATAATCTTCAAATCCTGAGGAATTTTGAATGCCAACAGAGTATTCAGGTACCACTGAGTAAATACATTCTTTGCATATAAATAGCTGAGCCTGGGCATTTATTCTAATAATCTAACTACTTTAGGAATGATGATTTATACCCTTAACTATCTGCATGTCTCTCCATTATTTACTAAGATATGTAAGTGACAATGTCAGATGTAAACATCCACACTCATTTTAGCATCTAGAAAATTATACTAATCACTCAAAGATGCATATAATATCAATGTGCTTACTCTGTGGCAAGTCATTCACTCAGAAAAGTAATCTTCACAAGCACATGAGAGCGAATGCAGGCATCAAACTCTTCCACTATAAGTACTGTGGAAAAAAGTTCACTCAGAAATGTTCCTTTAAAGAGACATCTCAACCTGAACAGTGGGGATAAGCCTCATAAATGAAACTCCTGTGAAATGGAGTTTGTACATGAACTCACTTCTGAGGAAAAGTCTTAAACAGCTATATGGTAAAAATACCTTTGATAATGCTAGTCCTATAATTTATTTATATGAATGCTCCTCTTCTACCCCCAAGACAATGAGGAATAATGGGATAAAAGCACTAGGAATTGAAGTAATTGAGGTAATTGGAGAAATAAAATAGATGAGGGATCTTGCATTAACCTTTACTGAAAGCAAATATAGTGATGGTAAGAGATTTGCTAACTTTGAATCAAATGGAAGATGCTTTACAGCAGGTTTTGTCTTAAATCTCTGAGTCTTTGTGTGCCTTATAATGAGTCAGAAACCAAGGAGTGACAGGAATTTCTCCTTGTGTATTAGTCCTGCACCCTTGAACTTGAACAAACAATTCAGAACACTGTATAAACGACACGTTTTTACTGGAAACTGCATGCTGTGCAACAGATGCATGTTCAAATATTACCTGATTTTTCTCTCCAGAGCATAATTTCAAAATTAATTCTATTCATTTGCTTCAGCAATTCAGCAATGAGTCATCTTCCCATTTTTTGATCTATATTACTTATGATTCCTCTCTATAGCAGAAAAGAACCATTTCGTTGCTAGAATCTTTGTTAGAGAGGAATATCTGCACCTATTATTCAGCCAATAAAAAATATCAAGAAAAGTGATTGCTGCATCCTAGGAAGTAGTAGCTCTTTAATAACACTATTATAACTTCACTAGAGACCAAGTGAATGTCAAAAACTTCACTTTATTGTCAAATTCAGTTTCCTCATCACTTCCTAAGATCCTAGGAAAATGTCAAGTAAATCCAACACAATTAGAGATATCCTTGACTGAAAGGCCACACTGTTCTCCCTGAAGAAGTTATTAAAGAACATTTTAGAGGCCTTTTGCTCAGTACCTGTGGAGAATTGATAGCTTGTACTTCACATGTTCATTAA
>VZRU01016773.1:232451-266862 GCA_013398155.1 Pedionomus torquatus | reverse complement strand
GAGAGCAGCACTGAGGAGAAGGACTTGGCAGCGCTCAAGAATGAGAAGCTCAACATGAACGAGCAGTTCACGCTGGCAGCCCAGAAAGCCAACCATATCCTTGGCTGCATCAAAAGAAGCGTGGCCAGCAGGTCACAGGAGGTGATTCTTCCCCTCTACTCTGCACTCATGAGACCCCACCTGGAGTATTGTGTCCAGCTCTGGAGGGTGAGGGTGTTGAGGCACTGGAACAGGCTGCCCAGGGAGGTTGTGGATGCCCCATCCCTGGAGGTATTTAAGGCCAGGCTTGACAGGGCTTTGAGCAACCTGGTCTAGTGGGAGGTGTCCCTGCCCATTGCAGGGGGGTTGGAACTCGATGATTTCTAAAGTCCCTTCCAACTCTAACCATTCTATGATTCTATAATTCTAAATATGTTTACATATATGCAGCATTTTTGTGTATAATGGCAGGGGACTTGAATAAATTTTCCTAAGTTGGTGCAACAAAATCTTTAATACCTTTTTCAAGATTTGGTGATTTAAGAAATATAATTTTTTTTTTTTGTCACATGTCTTCTGGAGCAATCTGTTCTGCTATTATTTTTAAGACAGGAAATCATCCTCTAAGATGCCACATACTTTTCTTGCATTTTGGTTATATTTGTACGGTCTTCTGCTGATATTGTCATTTCAAATCACATAACTTTCTCTTACTTTATCTTAGCTTTAATAGCTTTTTTTCTCCCTCATAAATACTACCTTCTGTCTGTCTCCTCCCTTAGTGAATTTAAACAGCAATTACATTCAGTGCCACCTTTCTTTTTTTTTTCTCTACATGATATACTCCTTTTTTTTTCCAGTTACCTATTAATTATAAGAGCATTCTCTCTAACTTATTTAGTCTGAATTCATGTTTCTCATTATTAAACAGAATTATAAATCTTACTACAGGTAAGATCTCACCAGTGCCTGCTATTTCTCATGTAATTACCTGTCTTGACACATCTTACAGCAGTCCTTGCCTTTTCACAGATTCACCATACATTAATAATCAAATTCCCCCTCCTCCTCCTGAAGAATATTTAAGTTTTGAGCCCTGAACTTGTAGCAGAAATTGATATTTGTTCCAGAGTATATGATTCTCTGTCATAAATATAAAAAGTTGGAGTACTGATGTTAATTACTATTCAGAATACATTCTCTACATCCTGAAGATTTTGTCACGAGAAAAAGGTACTTCCCATTGCTACATTTGCTGGGAAAATAGTAAGGAGATGTTTAAGGAAAAGGAAGCCAAACCGGGTCCAGTCTCACCTGTATTTCCTCTGGGCAGTAGAGTTGCTGACTGTCTCAGAGTCACAAATGGACTTTGTTCACAGGGAGCTAGCGGGTTTATTCCAAAAGGCAGGGAGGACTATCATGGACAAGGACCTAGGAATGAAAGGTAAGTTACAAAATAGTGCAGTACTACTCTAAAGAAGCTCCAGAGTTTGTTCTGTGTGCTGTAATTTTGCTGAGCCATAAGCAGTATGTTTCATTCACAATGAATGAAACATTTCTTTCTTTACATTTAATTGCAAACTAGTTTATATTTGTTTCTTTCCAGCTTAATCATTTATCTTTCTTTTTCTCCATTTTTTTGTTTGTTTAATGTTTGTCATTTGAAGTTCATTACCTTCCATGCACAAGATCTGTCTTCTCTTCCTTCCCTCTACTTCTATATCTTCTTTATTTAGTTTATTCACAATGATATCTCAAAGCTCCTAATTTTCCATAGAATTGAAATATTTTCTTTCTTTCATTCAATATGAAGGTAGAGTTTCAGCTATATAACTAGAACAAAAAAAAATCCTTTTTATTTATTCTGTCATGTATTTTATTAATCTAATTACAACATGCAGAATTTGAGGATATCTGAGATTCTTTTTTTCTGCCAACATAAGGGCTAGCAGGATATCTTTAGAAATGCTTGGTGTTTACAGTCAATTCTAATTTGGCTTACAATAATCTGTAGGTAATTACATTTCTTGAAAGCTTGCACTACTTTTGAAGAGGAATACTTACAGTTTGCCTACATATATATCTATAAAAATCCATAAAGCTTATAGATTTAATATTTTAGAGCTATGTTGCAATTTAACCCTTCAAAATATTATGCAAAACAACTATTAAAATCTGAGGATCATACATTCAGCTTTTCACATCATGTGTATATTTAAATAAGAAATCTTTTTTTCCTAAACTGTTATTAAATGTTATTTGTAATAAATTCCAGTAATTTCTTGTAAGAGTAGTCATAGACTCACACAGTTTAGAAGCATGTCTTTTAATTTTACAATTGTATCATAAAACATTGTTTTTTCTTGATTTGCAACAATAGGGGCTCTTCTACCATTAATTAATTGCTTTTTCCCTATAATTTAAAGTCTACATGAATCTGGAAGATGTTGGGAACAAACGTCTTGTAGAATTACTCCAAATCAATTAACACATAATTAAATCTGAAAATGTCAAAAGAAAAGACAAAGATGTCAAGTCATTTCCAACTATCTTATCCGAACATAATTAGAAAACTAATAATGACAGCATGAGTTTTTTCAGCTGGAGATTAAGGACCCAAGAAATAAAATTATCCATCATCCACCATCTTTCCTTGTTTTGTGTGGCAGAGTGCTCCTTTTTCCTTTCCCCTATGCTTCCTTCTGCCCTGCTCGTCTTCCAGACAATTTGTGTTACTCCAAAGTGATTACAAAAGCTTTACATCTGATAAAACTGATTGTCTTATGTATTTTGGTTTTGCATAGAAATAGCTTCAACTAAAATCAGTGAGGATAAATGAAAATTAAAAAGGAGAAAGAATACATGACAATTTTAAAATATTCTGGTATTGAGGCTGTTTCTTACCATGCACAAATCTTAAATTTTCATTTTCTCAGCCTGGAGCCAGATATCAGCAAAATTAGCTAATTAGCTGATTCTCTCACTAGAGTAATGTGAAAAACCGAAACACCCAATATTGCCATGAAAAGGAATGTGTTTGGCAGATGTTTGTGCATCATTACCTGCTTACTGTGTGCTTCCCATAAAAGGATGGTATATTTTGTGAATGGTAGTTATCATTGGAGATACATTACAACTAAGAGCTTTATTTGTACCATGAATTCTTAAATAAACATCACTTAAATCAGTGGGACGATCTGATTAAAAACTGCTTACATACTAAGAGACTCTAGGGAGACTTGGTAGTGAACTAGTCACCACTCATTGACACATTTTTAGCAAGAAAAAACCCAATCATTTCTTGCATTCAAGGTCCTGGGGGAAATAAAACCTCATATCTTTTTAATTTACAAGATAAAGCATCATCCATATGTAGCCACAGTACCCTGTATCAAGTATATGGAATAAAATATCTTCTGTTATCTGTAAACTCACGGAAGAGATAATTCAAATTTATAGTGAACTACTATACCGTTATAGATTACATATATTTTTTAAAGTCTATTACTTAAAACAACTCTGGTTTAACACAAAAAATACTCAAATAATATACCAGATATTATTACCAATCAAAAATATTTGTGTCAAAAGACTAAATTTAAAGCTATCACTTAATACACAATGTAATAGTCTTACTGGTCCCACAATTCCTCTAGCTCTATCTACATCATACATCTCACACTTAACTGGATCAATACAGAGTATTACATGAATAATTTTAAAGCCCTCTTTTTTTTTTTCAATTCTTTTAAAACCATTGCACCAGATGGTTGTACCATCTACAAAGCCACAGACATTTTCTTGTTTTGAGAAGTATTGAATCTTATTGTTTGTCACTTTAGAAACTAAATACCCTTGAAACAAGTCAGAAACATGTTTTATCCAAATTTCTTTTGTGCAAGTACTGTTGAATTGTTACATATCCTAGACAAATCTTCCTTAAGAAAGGAAGATTTCGATCTCTCTGTCATTAACCCAAGCTGCTTTTTAAATTTAATTCTTTTTTTTTTTTCTGTATTGAGAGAAATGGCTTTCTATGTTACAGTTTTCCACTGTTGTTATTCACTGATATCCAAGACCACAATATTTTCTTCATTTAAACAGAAAAGGAATAATTTCTAATTATCAAAAAATCTTAGGTCCACATCGTCTGAATGCTATTTTTCTGTGCCTGACAACCTAACAGTTTCTTTTATACTAATTTTCTTTCAGTGAAGCCCCTGGTAAAATATGTAATCAACTTTCTGTCCTTCATTTTCCTTTAATTTCCATTGTGACTTCAAAATAAAGCAGACATTATTAAACAATAGAAATTGGAAAATTATTTTAATTTGGGAATGTCAATGACATGGGAAGAATGCAACAAAGTATTATTATACTATGTAGCATGTGGGGTTTTTTGTTTTTGTTTGTTTTTTTTTTATTGATAGGAGACAAAACAAAAAAAAAAAAGTGCTGTCACTACAATTCAAATATTGCTGATATGTGATAATTTAGGTAAGACAGCTGAAAAAAATGTGGAAGTTCCATATCTTGGGTTTTTGTATTGCGATTTGGAACAGATTTCAAATTCTTCATTGATGATGAATCTACTCACAACAACACTTAGCAACACTTGCCCTACATCAGCCAAATTTGATTTTGAGTAGGACTAATAAGAAGAGTCCTGAGCAATTAAGTTTCTGGGGATGCATTTTAACTGCAAGGTCAGCTGTAAGATATTAATAGAACTTTGATAAAAGGAGGCATACAAAATAGGTTGGTAAACAACCAACAATGTTGGTAAACAACAATCTTAAATAATTTCCACCATCCAGCTGGCATTTCACTTTTAACCTAGAGTGATATGCCTCCTCTCCCTACAGAGATGTTCAACCAGAATCTAGAAGTTCCCTGGTGATGAAAAAATCATTAAAAATACATTTCACATCCTCTGTCTAACAGTGACTTAACATTGTTTGCTTCCATCTTACAGGTTTTCCACAGGGACAACAAACGCTCTTGTAGGTCATTGTAGTTCCAACAGGTTGTAGGTGTGTACAGCCTACAATTGCAGCCCCCTACAGCTTCAAGGGTCAGGGTTAGACCTCTCAGGGCAAAAGTCCCTCAGACCAAGAGTCTGGTGCTGCTGACTTAGTTATCCTTCGATGCAGTGGTAACAGTGCTATTCTATAGGACAGATTCTTATATAATACCTTGCACTAGTTCTAGCATGCAACTGACCCCTTGTAAGCCCTAAAAAAAAAAAAAACCAAAACAAAAAAAAAAAAAAAAAAAACAACTAGAAAGAGAGAAAGTCGGGAACAAAGGGAAGGGAAGAAGGAAGAGACGAAGAGAAGGAAGAGGAAAGGGAGGTAAGAAAACAGGCAGAGAAGGGATAAAAATGTTTATTTTTCTAACAGTACAATTGGCTGGATTGATTCGCTGAGCACGATGACATGATAGACAACACATGGACAAAATGAAATGGGAAGAATGGGAATGAAGTGGGGAGGGCAGTAGCATAGGGCTACCTCATCCAGGGGCCAGGAAGCATTTGAACTACTTGCTTTATGAGACTTCAACAGATGAAGAGGTAAACTACTTGGGACATGGTCTTCCAGAGCTTCTCTCAAGTTCACAGAGAAATAGTAATCTCCAATTTTATTTTTTTTTTATTTTTTTTTTTAATTTTGTGACTTTGCAAAGGTACATTTAAAGTGTACACATTTGTATGCTTTTTGAAAAGTGAAATACTGCGCCAAAACCCCCTAACATTATGTTGTATTAAAACCATAAAGTACTCTATACCAGTTTCTGATGTTCTTTGAATGTAGAAAGATTTGTGCCTTGGAAAAGAAAAGCATGGTAGGAGTGAAAATTATTGATTAACTATATGTTTCGATTTCATTGCAGATTTGCCCTTCAGGTAGCTATGAGTTCTAAACGAGCTGTTAACTTTCATTTAATCTATGACAAGATGTACCTGGCAGATTTCTGGCACCAGTCCTGCTGCTTGTGAAGAGGTGCCTGTCTTTCTGGTTCTTAGGATAAAATGTCACTGTTACAGTACAATATCTTTTGATGAACTATTGCCTAGTAACTATGTTTCCCTTTATTACAGAGAATCTGAATTTTAGGGCCTTTCCAAGTGTAACAAGGCTGCCACAATAACAATTTCCAGAAAACAGTCTATGCTTATTAACGGCTCCTGGAAAGAAAAGTAAAGATGCCCTAAGCATAAAAAGCCCTAAGCTTTTCTCCTAATGCTTATACATTGTAAAGACTAACTTTGGCACCTTACATACATGAAGAAGTATAAAACTCATGAAACGACTTGTACAAAAATACATAAAAATAAAAAGTCTATCCATCCTTGCTTTTTTGTTTAAGTTTCTTAACCATTCAAGAATATTTTGTGAAAATAGGTTGAAAACTTTTCAAAGGAAGTAATCAGTTCTGGACAGTGATTCATCTTATCCTTATGGGAGGTAAAAAATAGCATTAGACAAATTGTGTCTTTTAAGTCTGTTTTCCTCTCTGTTGGCTGTAAAGAATATGTTGGGGAGAATTCATCTTAACCTCAATAATTTATAAAGGCTGTCTTATCCTCTATTAGCTTGGGGCTTTTTTTGATGTTTAGGGGTTTTTTTTGTGTGTGTGTTTGGTTTTTTGTTTGTTTGTTTGCTTGCTTGGTTGGTTTTGTGGTTGGATTGTTTTGGTTCTGCCCATGTTCTAGTCTCCACCATGACATTGTCTTGAAAACTGATTATTATCAATCCAAATGATTATATGATTCTTCATAGAACATATTCTTCAGTGTTGAACAAACACATTAGATTACCTACAATGAACCTTGCAGCTCATTGCATCTTTTTGCACAACATAGATAAACTTATTAAACTGAATTAATGTGATTGCATAAATCATCATCATAAGAAGAAATTGTCGTATCTATTTACTTGATATATGATGGTCTGTCAGAGACACAAAATGATGGGACTTCTATTTCTGTCCTGTGTTCAACAGTACTTGCATTTCTAATTTCATTTTGATGACTCATGATTTTATTTTATTTTTTTTTCTATATACAGTCTTACATAAGCTTGCTGGGAAGTATTTAGTAATTGTTTGCTTTCTTTCCAGACTCACTGACCTGCTGATATGCTAGTTTGTAAATCAATTTGAAACTAAAAAGGAATGATTTAAATTAAGTGATATAAGTTCAAATATCAGAACTACTCAAACAAAACAATTGAAAAAGTAAATTTTCAGGTGCCTGTTTATGCCTGCTTATATTTGGCATTATTTACAATCAACTCTCATAAGCCTGAATATAAAACATTTTCCTTATCAAATAAATTTTCCATTTAATCATTAACATACTTCTGTTGGAAAAATATATAAAATGCTTAAATCCTATTAGTTTTCATTTTACTTGGGTAATAGAGTTGCTTTAGAGAAGCAGAAGGAATTTAAGCAGCAAATGTTTGCTTTTAAAAGACAACCTCTTCTATCTCCCTCCCATGACCACGGAATGGATAACACTTGTTGCCAATACAAGGAGTAATTTCACATAAAAGATAGACACACAGCATCAGACCCATACAGTTTGAGGAAACAGGATAACTAGTTAAAATGACTACCTATGGACATGTTTATAGTGTCCTAGATGGGTAGGATATTAAAGTAACTGTCCATTATACTCTTAACAGCTATAATCTCATAGAGTGCTATTCAACAAATGGTCCTCCGCTTCTGTAATAGAATTGGGCAGGGTCCTATGGCTCAGCTCAATTAAAACTACTCTGACAGGTCAAGGCTGTTTTGGCAGACAGTACTATTGCTCTTTCATATAAAAGAGGCCTGGGAACACAATAAGCAATCTGTACCATAATGGATGAAATAGAGCTAATGTTCAGTGATGCAGTACAGATTTACTTAGCTAATGCAAGTTGACTGTGCTTTGACATACCATATACAGCTTTCTAGAAACGGTTTCACATTTTAATACTATGTTGTCTAGGTGTCAGTTTTGCTGCTTCAGTCCTGTAATACATGTGAAATAATAGACACCAAGACAAAATGCTAGCTATAGACTTACATGTAAAACTGGCTTTGAAATAAAAAAAAATTCAGCAAGGGGAGGCATAATTATTTCTCTTGCTTTCTATCTAGCTTATGAACCTTTTTCTTTTCTTTTCTTTTCTTTTCTTTTCTTTTCTTTTCTTTTCTTTTCTTTTCTTTTCTTTTCTTTTCTTTTCTTTTCTTTTCTTTTCTTTTCTTCTTTGAATCCAAATTTGCTTATATATATTTTTCAAATTAAAATAATTATCACTCTCTATATGTAGTATATTGCCTTTCATGAAATATACCTGCACAAATAGAGTGACTATATCTATATCTGTATCCTTCTCTCTATATATATATCTATCTATATATATAATCTCTACCTGTCTCTTCTATTTTTACCTATTTTAAATAAATATATATATAAATATATATAAAACATATATATGTGTATGTACATACACAGTTTGTTTGTTTTGACTGATTGATTGATTGTGACTTATGTGTGTCTTCCTCCTAAACTGAACTGGATTTTGCTAACATTCATTTTGTCACTCCAAGGCCAAAATAATCAACCCACAAACACGGCCAATGATCTTGCACAGGGTGGATCTAAGTAAGAACCTTTATCCCACAAAGCTAGCTAAAATGTACATAACCCTGCCTCTTTATATTTTTCCTAAGTAAAAATATAGTTCTGATTAAAAAATGTTATATTCAAAATTCAGAGGTTTCCCTTGTGACCCTATAGAAATAAAGCTTGCCAACAGAACATGGAATGAATTAATGAACTTGTGAATCACCATTCACTGAAAATGGCTTAACTAAGAGAAAGAGAAGCCTAAGAGAAAGAAATCATAATTCACAGCCTAAATTGGTTTCCACATTAGTATGATAAATTATTGTAACATCTAACATGCAAATCAGAAATGAATGGTATACAGTTTTCCTATTTCGGTGGTTTTAACTTGTTTTGAATAATCATGCTGATATAGGGTATCAGGGAAAAAAAAAAAAAAACAACACAAAAAACAGCCCAACCCAAAAAAAAAACATCAAATCCCAAGCTGTCCTAATACAGAATATATAAAGAAATAGGAAGAAAAGAGGAGGTTTTATCTCTCTTTGAGGAAAATGTTTGTAATGTTTAAGTGCAGTAGATGACTTTTAGTGCTTACATTTACTTCCAAAGCAACTGTAAAAACCTCTGAGTATCCATCTACCTAGAATCCAGCTTCTGCTCCAGCTGAACTGCCTCCTTGAGATCCTTCATCATAACTATTAATTATTTGTGAACATCATTCATCTATTTGAAATACCATTGAATACTTAGGCAATATTTAAATTGTTTCCTAAATCTAACCAAAATGTATTTTCATAATTAAGAAAGGGGAAAAGCCTTTAATTTCAATCAAATGAGTTACAAGATTATGATGGAATTGTGGTATTATGGAATGGTTTGGGATGGAAGAAACTTTCAAAGGTCATCTAAACCAATCTAATCTTTGGGAAACCTGTTGCAATGTCATTGCAAAAAATGTCCTTCTTATGTCTAATACAAACCTATCCTCTTTCAGTTTAAAACCATTTCCCCTTCTCCTGTCACTACAGGCCCTGATAAAAGGTATCTTTCATTCTTTCTTATAAGCTCTCTTTATATACTGAAAAGCCACAATAAGATCTTACCTGGAGCTTTCTCTTCTCTAGGTTGATTGCCCTCAGCTCTCTTTACCTTTCTTCATATGAGATGTATTACAGCCCTCTGATCATTTTCATGGCTCTCCTCTGTACTTACCCTAGCAGGACTATGTCTTTCTTGTACTTTGAATGCCAGAGCTAGATGCAATAGTCTTGGTTGAGTATCACCAGAGCAGAGTAGAAGGGAACAGTAAGGACTATAAGGCTCCAGGGAGACCTTATAGCAACCTTCCAGTATCTAAAGGGAGCCTACAGGAGAGCTGGAGAAGGACAATTTGTTAGGGAGTGTAATGATAGAATGAGGGGTATTGATTTTAAATTGGAAGAGGGGAGATTTAGATTAAATACTTGAACGAAATTCTTTACCGTGAGGATGGTGAGGGACTGGAACAGGTTGCTCAGAGAAGTTTTGGGTGCCCCATCCCTGGAAGTGTTCAAGACCAGGCTGGATGGGGCTTTGAGCAACCTAGTCTAGTGGGAGATATCCCTGCCTCTGGCAGAGGGGTTGGAATTTCATGATCTTAAGATCCCTTCCAACCTAAACCATTCTATGACATCACTTGCCTCCACCTACTGATCATGCTTCTTTCTATGAAGCACAGGATATGATTGGCTTTCTGCGTTACACACTCACATTGCTGTCTTGAGTCTAATTTTTCATCCACCACTATCTCCAAGTCCTTTTCCACAGTGCTGTTCTCTATACATTCATCTTCCAGTATCAGTCAATACTGGGAATTTCCCCAAACCAGGCACAGGACCTTGCAATGGACCTTGTTGAACTACATGAGTTCACACAGTCCCATGTGTCAAGACTGTCAAGATAAATTATCTCCTGGGGAAGGAAGAAATAGGATGATTTCTGAATGACAGATCAAAGATTTCTGGACACTTGAAATACTTGAAATTTAAAAAATTGAGAAAATTATCTATTTAAATGCATATCTCATGCATGTCTTCATGCAGTAAGTGTTTCCTGTTGTAGTTCTGTTGCTCTTATAGGCAAGGTCAAATGTGCCATCTGCTGACCAAGTCCAACTTGTCTATAAGATATACAAAAAAATCTGATACATCTAATATCACTTTAGCAGGAGAGCAATGGTAACTAAAGGAGATAAAATAAATAAAATCTTCCTGAGGAAATTTTAACTTAAGATATCTGTGTATCTTTATTTTTTAAGTGTCACCTTTTTTTTTTTTGTTTTGTTTTCTTGTTTGTTTTTTTTTTTTTTTTTTTTTTTTTTTTGTTTTGGTATTTTTTGTTTAAATTTCTGTGTGGTTGATTTTCTTGTTATAAATACATGGTTTTGTATGCATCTTGTTCTATCATCAGCCAAGTGGGATTTAAGATGAACAGACAAAACCATAGTATTGCTTAGCTTACTGAAAAAATCCATAAACCCTGAGAAACTTAAACAAATGATTAATTTCCCAGCATGTTTTGCACTCTATCAAGAGAGTCTTAGAGGCATTCACTGTCTTGTGAACAGGACACAGGAAAAGAGCTGGTATCATGAAGTCAGGGGAGGTGTTTCTTCCAATGGTATTTGTGATGCTTGTGACTTTATGACAAGTAGAATTATGTTATTTGGACTTCAGGTGTAAGCCTCTACTCTAAATTTACTGGATTATCTTGGCCAGTAGCAGGAAAAGCCACTAGCATATCAGTACTTCTGGAGCAGCTGGCAGTTCAATTTACTGTAAATGCACTGGCAACATGCAGATGAATTTCAAAATCTGTTGAACGGAAAACTCATTCACTCAGCATCTAGGATTTGTGTAATAGTGTTGTTATTACAAAAAAAAAAAAAAAAACCAAAACCAAAACCAAAAAACTTTACTTTCCTTGCAGCTATCTGAATCAGAAGTTGGAGTTCCATATGGTTTACAGAACCTTTTTCAAAACATTTTTCAGAACATTTTCAAAAAAAATGAAGTTCACTTGCAGCTCATAGAATACCTTAATTATGAGAATCAGAATGTAGGTGTACTTCACACATGAGAATCAGAATTTAGATATACTTCACACACTTTAGATGTACTTTTAGATGTACTTTACACACTTTAGATGTGTAAAGGAAATAACTTCTTTTTTCTTTTTTTTTTTTTTTTTGTAGGATAAGAAAACTTTTAATCTGCTCAGAATTTATGGTGAGGTTCAGATCTACTTTTAGATATATCTATTGAAGTATCTACAGTAGACGTATCTACATGTGAAGGACATACCTAAAAACCCATTGCAGCTAATAGAAATCAATCAATAAAGTTAGCAAAGTTTGGGGTATTCTTCCTAAATAGACTCATATGTTCATTCAGCTAAATTATCTTGTAAATTACTCTGCAATTAGCAGGATTAGAGAATTCTTCACTCTTGAAACTTTTTTTAAATGCACAAGGTGACAATTTTTTATTTTATTTTCTTTAGACAGCTGAATCCTGACATAGTTCTTTTTCTTAATCTACAGATTTTTTAAAAACTAATTTGAAGTCAGATGAATCCTAATTTATATGCATAGGGCATAAATAGCCCTGTGAATAGATCAGGAAAAGACTTAAAGTCCTTATAAAAAAGTTCAATACTGCATATTGGTGGTCTTCAAAAATATTTTATCATTCTGTCTCTGGCAATTTTGTTTCAAAAGGATTTTTTTTTTTTTTACCTTTATGTTCTTCTGAAAACTCTTTGTCCTGTGGGTTTGTAATAATAGGTGTTCAATAGAGATTTTTCTCAACTTCTGTCTGTTTTATGGTCTGAGAATCCACAAATTTACCATCTGAATATTCCAGAGCTGTAGATAAACTATGGACTTTCTTGGCTCTCCAGATAGCTCCACTAAAACACACTAAAAAAACCTAAGATTCAGCAACTATTGCCATCCGTCACCAAAGCTAGCTGCTTGCTCTGACTCTGTGGGGTTAAGAAACTGCTTTAGATTTTTGTTACAATCTTGCCTTGAAAATACCACAGTCAAGAACAAAAATATATTATTAATTAAAATAAATGTTCTTAATTAACAACCTTTCTTCTATCTACATCTACAATGTACTTGACTGACTCCCCTCATGTACTTCCTGGAGTATAAATTGAGATGGTTGAATTACAATCCATCATTTCAAAAATTAAAAATGCTAAATATGCAAAATTATGCATGTAATTTTCATTTAAGTTCTTGTGTATATAATTTTCAATGGAGTTCTACTGTATAATCCATTCACTAATATCTGCTATGTTTATCCTTGGGTGACTATAAAATGTAAGTTAAAATTATTATTACATTCTAATACATGTTTAAATTTTATGAAAGGAAGCTCTTAATTATAAATAAAGCCTGAAAAAAAAATCAAGTAGCAATGAAATATCTTCCAAATATCAGTTAATTGGAATTTCATTATAATTTCATTTTTCTGTTTTGGAAGTAAACCAAGTCTGTTTATTACTTGTCTAAAGAAACAATTGCATATTGTATTAGAAATTAGCTTAATAATGTCTTTCAAACAAACCTACTTTGGAATAGTACTCAGACATTTTTAAAAAAAACCAATTTTTTCCAGTTCTAATTTTTTTTTTGGTGAAGGATTGGATACTGTGTTTTCTGTTCCAGTTTTTTCTTTATCTATATAAATCCAAAAGGACTATATTGTTTTCTAATACTCTATAAGGAATATCAGGGACTAGCCTTCCACATGTACTGTAAGTAAAACCCTTAGCCCAGTGCTGCTCTAGTAGTTCAATGTGCTTCTGGCTGTGTCCCTCAGGGTACTAGAACTGTGGATGAACCAGAAAACCTTCACTATGGATTAGAAAAATAAAAGCATTTGTATGGCTCTATCAACATCGAATAAGGGAGAATTTGCCTTCACAGCCAAGATTTTAATGCCCCAAAGAGAGTGTTGTTCCCAAAAATAAATGTATCTTTATATCAACACAATTCAAGTTACTCAATCTGAATGTTTAGTTGAGGGCTTGCACAAAGTAAAAGTGCAATGTAAGCACATTACTCTGTGCTTGAAAATAAAATTAAATTTTTCTTTTATATGTATACATTGTCGACCTTTCTTAAAATTCAGACTACTAATTTCCCACTGCCAATATATAAAGTGGAAAATATTTCAAGTTGCAGAATTTTTAAATCTTTCTACTGATCTTTACTTAAAAGACAAATAAATTTCATGCCAGATATATAAAATAATACCAAATTATTTAATTTTTCATGAACAGAAAGATCCATGAACACAACAATTCTCAAGTAAAGTGAGCAAGAGGGAAAAAAAGAGAAAAAAGGAGTGTATGCCATCATGATATAAGTGGGGGATATTTTGGTATTTGCAGGGAGATACAGCCCTCTAAGCCTCTTTTTTGACATTCCACTGAAGACTTTCTTCTAGATGGAGAGGTTCTTCAGCTTGAAGTTTGCCATTTGGATCAGCAATAGGTCTTGTGCATCACCTCTGATTGATTACCTAGTAGCTTTAATAGAGGTTGGAGTTGCCAGAATACAGCATAGGACAATACTGTCAGCCTTCAAGGAGTTTTATGAGGTAACATATTTAGCTCAGCTTATTTTCTTCACCACTATGACATTGAGTATCAACTGTGGACTAAACATTGTCTCAAAATTTAGATGAAGTATTTATATTTGTCCATCACATTGATTATACTAAAAGCCTAAATAATGAGCTTTGACACAAGATTACATCTTAGGTGTCAAAAGTTGGGCAACATGAATCCTACCCAAAGTGATTAACTGCTGTACTCTAAGCTAAGTGTTCTCAAAATATGAATTGTGCCTCATCCATCATATATATAGGTGAAGTTATGTGTACAGGATCTAGGTGTATCTTTATTCTCTCCTTGCTCTGAGCCAACCCAAAGTCTTAGGATATCACTGTATTTTAGCTTAGGACATACTTCATAATAATTTGACTGTATAAATTATAAATGTCTCAGAAAACTAAGTGATCTTCTAAATATGTGTAATTAGACACTTATATTTACCACACAAGCTCCTTAAAAATTAGTATTTTTGTTTTTTGCCATTTAAACCAAAGTGGTACAACAGATTGTGCATGTAACATGCAAAATTTTGTGGAAAGAAGCATAAGTTAATTGAAAAACTAATAGAGTTACAGAAAAATCATAACATCCCTCTTCCTCTGCTAACAAACAACCAACCCAAAAAAAATCCAACCCTCAACCAAAAAAACCAACCCCAAAACTCTCACCAACCAAATAACACCAACATTTCTTGTTAGGATTTTTTTCTTGCCAAATCTCATATTCATATTTCTCAATATCTTGTCATTAAACTTGAAATCCACAGAGATGTCTATTAAAACTTGTAGCTAAGTTATTTTGTTAACACTTAAAAAAAAAAGCTACATCAATATAGTGCATGCTGGGTTTACTGGGTTAAGGACCTGAACTAAATCCTGGGAAATTCTATATAGTGTAGAAAGTTGTAGAAAGATTAAGTGAACATAACAGAGACCTGACAAGCAAATAGTATAAAGTTTAATGTTTTTCTTCTCTGATTGTATTAGTGAAGTTGCATGAATAACCATATGTTTAACATTTCTTTTTGCCATATGTGACATAATATGCGTAAGCAATATCTGTTTGCTATTTTTTCTGATACAATCTGAAGCTAGATCAGATGAAGCTATAATTTCATCAAATCTCAACCTATGCATCATTAAGCTTGCTCAGCACTTTGATGCAAGACCTCTAGGGAAAACTCATGAAATGTAGAGCATGCTATTAATGGTTCTGTGAGCTTTGATCTTCCTGCTCAGAAAAGTACAGGACCAAACAGTAATTATTCTATGGAGATACTGAAAGGATACTCTTTCAAAGAATATACATGACTTTGGACCTGGGTTTGGATGGATTATTAACCTCTGTGTCTTTATCAAATGATGTATAGTTATCAGTGTTGTTTATTTTTCCTTATTTTTTAAGGATTTCAGTGTATATAAACTTTTTCCTAAATTACTGCTCTACACAGCTGCTCCATAATTACATCTCAGAGGGATTATATGCATGGAAATAAATCTGCTCCTGCTCAGAGATACTAGGCTCTTTCAAAACATGTATGAAAATGAAATTGCTCCATTGCAATTTAAACATAAAAATAAGATAAAACCAGGCGATCAAACAGGCAAAAATCAGAAAAAAACTTTCCCCATTAATAACTCTTCTCTCCTTTTATCTATTAGAATCAATTATCCATATATCAGTATACTTGCTGATGTCTGTTTTACTTTTTACCTTTTATCCATACATTCCTTAATTTTGTTTTATATGATAATGTTTTGATCTTAAGTATTTACTCATCATATTATCGAAAAAATATTTTCTCACAAATGTAGACAGGGCACTCATAGTAATTTTATGAGTATGAAGTTATCTTTCTCTTAGTTATATTACGAATATACATAACAGTCTATGTATATTTGTCTTTTAAGTCCTTTCCATAACTGCATAATTCCCTTGTGAGGAATCACAGAATATTCAGTTTTGTGTTACTGCTGAAAAGCCTGGGTAGGACTTAACGCATATAGATAAAGGTTATAAGGCTATTGCTTTCTATATATTTACTGATAATAGTACACCCTTTAAACTGATTTTTACAGTTTAAGATACTTGTCAGCTTTGATGTGGATAGCAGAACCCAAAGCATAAAATTCTGAAATTGGTTTGAATGACATAAAATTGTTCACAAGATTTCTAAAATTACTAGTCAGGTAAAATATGCAACAGTTTTTACAAAGTGATTTATGTTAAATTCTTGAAATTATGAAATGATTAGTAAATAAAAGCACTATGTACCTTCAAATCCTGAATTTCTTTATTATCTAATACCGATTGAAGCTAGTGGGAATCATGCCATGCAGATAAATGTGATGCATTCCTTGATTTATGTTGCACAGTACAGGTTGCTTTGATGTCTTTAACACATATTTCAGAGGGAGATTTTTTTTTTCTTATTTGCCCATAGGAAACACAGAAGTTTTGGCATGGATCGTCACTAAACCAATAGCCTGGGCTCTTTGGGATGTGAAGCTTATATATGTGTATATGTGCCTGTGTAGAGATACACAAGAACATAACACAAGAAATATTTGTCTCAGAGCCAGTTATTCTAGTCTTACTATTGCAGTACAGTGAAAAAAAAAATATATATTGATTAAGAGCTCTAGATCACAGCCACAGGGCCACTTTACAGAGAATAAAAAGTGATCAGTTTCTTAACTGCTGCATAATCACAGCTATTCATAGGTTTAAGAAATCTTTGTGCTACTACTTAAAGAGAAACAGCTTCTTTGTACAAGAACTTAATGAGATCTAGTGTTTCAATACATGAGAAAAAAAAAAAAAAAAAAAAAAAGTAACACCAGAAAACATAAGCCTTTTGAAGGTTTGAACTTACTTCATGACATCTGGAAGTAAAGCTTGTAGTAACAAGTAAATAACCTAAGAAATAAAAGCACCTGAAACACCATTTGTAAATCTGATGCCATTTATTTCAGTTAGACTGTCAAAGCACCGGCAAAATAATGTCTTTGGGGAAATGCCAAAGGTATATATGCCACAGGTACAAGACAAACAGACATAAATAAAAATACAATTAGTGAAAAGATATATAAATTAAGAAATGTATTTAAAGTTCTGTGGATACAATGATCTGCCGGTGACACACCCTGTCAACTTATGCCTGTTTATTGCCCAAGGTAAAATAAATCTTCTTTTTCCTTCTGTCATTTACTTTTTTTGACAGGTAGTATTGCAAACAAGTGTGTCAGTCAAGCAGGTTGGTATATGTGTCCTGTCACTTCACCGGCACACATAATAATGATGCAGTATCTTTAAGAAAGAAATATAAATGCCAATATTAGTTTTATTTGCTTTCACCAGATGTTGAGAAAAAAATCTGTGAAGCTTCTGAAGTATCCTGGTAAAGAGGGTATCTTACTTACATGAATATGAAGCTGGGCACTGCTACACATTAGACAAGTATGTTGAGACATTGTCACTATATGCAAGGTTTTTACTAGGTACACCTACTGAGAAACAACAAAGGGAAAATGCAGCTTAGGTGGACTTTGACCTGATTTGATACTGTTCTTAATGTAGATTTATAGACACATATAATGCCTCGAAAAAATACTTCTGTGATTATGTTCTTATATTATTTCAGAAATACATTTAAGAATCTGCACCAATTCAAGAAATAACTAGTAACAAAATACCAAGGAATATCTAGTATAAATAATAATTTCCATAGCATGTTGTTAGGAAATTATGATTATCTGTGCTCTTACTCACACACGGTGATGACTATTTTGTTAGGATTTTTTAATGATGAAAGATGTGTAGTTTAAAACTGTTTACCCCAGACTGAGAAAACAGATATATAGTATAATGTGGCACACTGTTTATTACCAAAGACAGTAGGGGAGACTTCCGTTACCAGTTGTAGACTTTCACTATTAGACTCAGTGGAAAGATGTCGCTCTTTTAGAAGCACAATTCATCCAAATACTTTAGGTGTCATTATTAAGAGAAGAGTCACAGTCTAGAAGTGGTCATTTCTTTCCAATAAAAGCATGGGATGCTAGGTCAAATTACAACAGAGGTCAAGGTCAAGTTATCACTTATAAATAACAGAAATAAATCTCCTTTTAATAACAATGCAGTAATACTTACATATATATCAGGGCAGTAATTACGTCAGAGTTAACAGTTCTGTGTACCTGATTCTAAAGTACAGCAAAAGTCTTATGATCTTCACTATAATTTTGTAAAGACTGTCTGCAGGCAACACCACCTATGTTATTATTTACAGTAAGCTTTGATACTTTTTCATGTTTAAATTTTAGGATGCTTATATTGGGTAAGCTACTTTTTCCCCTAGAAAGTTCCTGTTAAGTTAAAAAAACATATTGCATATCTTCTAGGATAACATATATATCTTTTGCATTTCTAAAAGTGTAGTTTAATTCAGATCCATATTAACATCCTTTTAAGACATGGTGTCCAAGGTTTTATGTGTCTGATGTTTTGAAAGTGTGTTTAAAGGTAGCCTTAAAATGTTGCTCGTGAGTGCATCCTTGAGGCCTTTGGAAATTCAAGCTACAATGTGACACTAAAATATGATACCTTTCTAAGTACTTGTTATTAGTATTTCTACAATAATGGTAGTATTGGCTTGGGGTTTGGAGTTTTTTTAATTTTATTTTCTGCTCAACAACTTTTTAGTTTATAGCAAACTGTCAGCATCTGCAGTAAAGTGAAATAAATGTCATCTAGAGAAAATGAAAAATTATAGTAATGGGAATACACCAGTAGAAGAAACATGCACTGTAAAAAAAAAATACTAATGTGAGAGACCCTTACTAAGAATTTGTAACTAAATAAATTAATGTGAGAAAGAAATGTTACTTACAAAAATTGATTCTATTCTAGTATAATCATTTAGGAAGACATTTTTCTGGCATGTTGTCTGTATTGCTTTTATTTAGCTGTTCAACTTTAAACAAAGAAATAAAGAATTTTATAAAATACCTTTTGAAATCCCTTTATGCCTGTTCTCCTCTTCCTCAAGCAATAGCCAGACTGATTGTATCTATTGCATTCATATGGTAATGTTTTTAAATCTAGTATCTATACAAATTGATTATTCAGATTTTCTGCATAATTTGAATGAAATCTGAACTTCTCACTAGTACTGTTGTGTCATCATTCATTGCTTTGTCACGTATGTAGTGTCTTATTTTTCAAATATCTATTGCAGTTACTGCATTGTCTGTATTTTTTAAAAGTCCTTTTCATTGCTATTGTTTCTTGCCAATGTTTTCATGCTTTCTGAGAAAGCTTGAGTACTAATGTAAATAGCAAACATTTTTTATAAATCACAGAATGTGGCTAGCAATAAGCTCCCAAATGCATTATTCATTTACAGCATTTAAAATTACAGAAATCAAATGTTTTGATCATTCAAAAATACTCAAAGTTTAAATTACACCTTTAAACATTATTTATTTCAAAAATAGTGTGGAAAGTATGTGGGGGTCCCCAGCAGATTAAGAAATTATTCTTTCTCAGGTTTATTGAATAAATAATCCAAGTAGATGGTTGTGTTGAAACAAACAATTACAATGGCAACGGCCTTAACAATCTGAAGATTTCATTCTGTTCCTGCATATTTTGGTATATCTCTCTCATTAAACTATTTTGATCAATAGCTAAAAGCAGAAAAATTCTCTGATCTCATATTTACTCTCAACATGATGTAAATTGCCAGTGATTCACAATAGAAATGGAGTAGTCCTTCAAGGAGCAGCTATGCATGTCCAGAACCTCAAGTAATAAGAAAGTATTTCAGAGTATAAAGTGCCAATTATACTGATTTGTTGCCAAAAAAAGTTACTTAAAAAACAAACAAACAAACAATCAAAAACCAAAAACAAACAACCACTAAATAAAAAAGCCCAAAGCAGAGCTGCCACCAAAGATCAGAAATTAGCATGTAACTCAAGTCCATTTGAAAAGCAATGGAATTCCTCAATCCAGTCCTTTTTGATAGCTCCTTTTGTGGCAAAGTGTGATATAACAGATAACCCTAAATTTTCTAGATTCAATGCATGCCTTCCACTCTGATTGACCCTTAGAAACAAATCCTTGTAAATAAATGCCTGACTCTCAGGATCTGGAGTCAGAATACCCATGAATTCATTGGTAATGGATATTTTTTGAAGGTTCAAACATTTTCTGTGTTTCAAAATGTAAATGATTTGCAACATTTTATTAGTAAAGAACATGCACAAAATACGCAGTTATATGAACCTTTCAGATATAATTAAAAATTTTAGGTTTGTTCACAGGTTAAGCCATTAAAATGTCACATTCCAGTCATTCAGCCAGGGCCCAATCGTGATAATCTAACCAACCATGACATCAACCATGACATACGGTCTAAATTCACCAATATTCACCCCCTACTTCATAAAATCATGTATGAATTCAATCAGAATGCAAAAAAATCTGTCCTAAGAACTACAATCAAGTATTGTTCTAATTAAAGGTATACTCTCCTGTATAACTTTCATGTATATATATCGTTTATCAAGTATATATATCATATATCATTTATATCAGATGGAACGTAATCTTGCTGGAGACCTTGTTCCTTATTAAAATTGAAATTCTTTGTATTTTCACAACTACGTTTCCACTATTGCAATTATCTGCTTAAGGCCAACATTAAATATTAATTTAAAATTACTCTTTAAAAGAAATTCTATAAAAATTCAATGATGAGATGAAAGTTTGAACACAAGGGTAAGGATAATTATGTTCTTCAAAAGCAGTGTTTAGTGAGAAGTACTTTTATTGAGCAAATAGTATTCCAATTTATTATTGGGGTTGTAATCAGTTCATAACACTTCACTTCTGCTGTTTGCTTTCTGACACCTTTCTCCTGACACTTCCTCTGCTCCAGCACATTGTCCCTTCCAAAGCATACAGTCCTTCAGAACTGAATGCTCAATTGTGGGTCCCCCATGGACCATATTTCCTGTCAGAAAACCTATTCTTGTATGTGTTGCTCTTTACAGGTTGCAGCTTCTGCCAGGAGGCTGCTTCACCACGGGGTTTCTGTGGACTGCGGCTTTCTTCAGGGCACATCCACCTGCTCTGTTGTAATGTTCTGCATGGGCTCCAGGGTGGAAATCAACTGCAGTATGGTCCTTGATGGGCTGCAGGGAGATAGTTTCACTGTGCTCTTCTCCATGGGCAGTAGGGGAATCTCTGTTCTAGTGCATGAGGCACCATCTCCTTCTCCTTCTTCTCTGGCCTTGATGTCCGCCTGGATATTTCTTTCACATTTTGCCACAGGTGCTGTGTAGTGTTTTTTACAATTTCATAAGTACATTACACAGAGGTGTCACCAGCATTAGGATGATCTAGGGTTTGACAAACAGTGGAGCTTTTTTTGAGCCAGTTGTGACTGGCTTTGTCCAACATGGAAGCATCCCCAGGTCTCTTCTTGCAGAGGCCACCCCTGCAGCCCCCCTTGCTGCTAAACCAAATACAATATTTTTAAGGGTTATAGTCAGTATTATTAAGGTTATAAACAATATGATCAGGGATTTTCATTATTTACCCTCTCTTTCCATGTCTTTCCCTTCATTAATATCTAGCAAATAGGCTGTTCTGTGACACTTCTTTGCAGCTGCTTAAAATGTGGTTACCATTATCATAATTTCATGCTAATTAGCATATAACAGGAACACAATGTATGCTAACGCCTTCGTTATAAATAGTAATCCTTACATGAACCAGTTATTTTCTCATGCCCTATGACTGATTAAGTCCCCAAAGTCTTGAACAGAATGAATTTTTGTTGGTAGGAAAAGATTGAAGGTTCATACACAGCAGCTGTTTCACTTATTATTACTAGACTTATAAACTTTTATCATCTGAAAAGGGAACTCTGGTTATGAGTGCAAAACAACTACATATATGTCCAGATCCACAATGCCTTTGAAGATAATATAAATTCCAGAAAAAAAAGTCCAATTTAGCTTAGAAAAGTGGTCTGTGACTCGTGAAAGATTTTATTGTGTTAAAATTTATTCTACTTCTGTAATCATTTAGCATCTAAATCAAGATTGAAAATAAATTAATCTGGCAGTTTAATACAGATTATATTCAAGAAACAGAAAATAGTTATATCTACGTATGTAAAAATCTGTGTTTGAATACCCAGACAGTAAGGAATGCAGAGAATGGTATTAGCAAAGCCAATACCATATTATAGGGTGAAGGAATTCAGTGGGTCTAACAAAACAGATCAGTAATTGTTAATAACCTGTACCCTGGGCTTTAAGTGTCAAGAAATGTAACCTTCTAATATATTTCCATACCCTCCCATCCTCTGTAACCAAAGTTAAACAGACTTTTCAAAACTTCCTGTTCTTGCCATGTTGTCGTGGTTTCAGCCAAATCCACCAAAACCCGATCGACAGATGTTCCCCCCTCCCCCCTTTTGGTCAAAGAGGAGAGGAAGGAGTTAAAGAGATTCAAAAGTTTAGAACAAACTAAACTACTTTAATGAAAATATAAGTAATATAATAAAAAAGGAAATTTAGGAAAAAAGGAGTATACAGTATATACAAAACCGTATCAAGCTCCCAGGATGACGACCACGTCACCAGCAGGCTTCAGGAAAAGTCCCAAACTGGACTCGGTGATCGACAGGAGCCGGATTCCAGATCTGGAGTCACGAACGCTCGGATCAGGATCAAAGGCAGACGAACAGGCAGAGTCCTCCTTGGATGTCAGCCATCGAAGCAGGGGCAAAAAAAAAGGGCGAGAAGGGCGAAAAAGGGGCGAGAAGGGCGAAAAAGGGGAGTTGACCTGTTGATCCTTCAGCTTTTATACAGGGCATGATGCGGATGGGATGGAATACCCCTGTTGGTCCGTTCTGGGTCACCTGTCCTGTCCGCTCCTCCTTGCAGGTGGGACCCTCCAACGGGCAAATGCTGAAAATTATCTGACCTTGGTTCTTCCAGCAATAAGTCTAAACAAGGGCCTCTCTGCATACCATCCCTTGGTATAATCAGGTCTTATCACTGTGAGATGGAACAGCTTTGAACAATGTGCTGTTAATTTCAGAGTTTAGCTAGTTAGAAGAGGCCTAGCTAAGAAAGTAAAACTGTAAAACAGAAAATTGGTTTGTTTTACCTCAAACCAGGACACCATGTCCTTGAACTCATGCTTCTATTTTTGCATCTGGAGACCTGGTTTTGGCACTAAAGTCCAAATTTAAGTAAGGCACCATCTAATCTTACTAGAACACCAGCCCACCGCTGGTATCTCTGATCGGGAGCAGCAAGAAGTCTTACTTGATAACATCGTGCAAAAGCAAGTATTTAACATGGCAACACTGCTATTTCATTGTAGCAAATTACACATGCTTCAAAAATTACTTCTCCATGTTTGTAGAATACCAGGAAGAATAGCAGAATACATGTCTGGCTCAGGTCACAGATTTATGAGGAATATATCAATCTATGGTACTGTTAACCTGCGCATCTTCCTGCCTCTAGCTTTATGTAACAGTTTCCCTTCTGCTCACACAGATACCATGCTCGTAGTGACAGTCAACAGGTTGAAAAATAGTGAGAAAATGAAGACCACTGGGCTGAAAATTAATAATGTTCATTTTTAATTTCTTTTTAGTGTGTTAGTTTTCAGCTTTCTATATTCCTTGCCCAAAGGGAACATATGGTTGCATGAGTGCTAGTACCACTGCAAGATCAGTAGGTGAAATATCCTTTCACAGACACAGGTGATTTATGTTACATTTGGAACATTATACTTTGTTCCCAAGAGCACTATGACATTTCACAACAACAATAATAAGTTAATTACAGTCAAATGAAAAGGATAAATTTCCTCGTACCTGTGCATTTTACTAAACACAATGTACATGTCTATATTGCCTTTAGTAATATGTGGATTCTGGAAAAGAAGAGTTGAAAGCCTTTTACTCAGCGATGTACATAATTGGTACTGCTGACTTGACAGTGAGCTGTTAATTTTGTCAGCCAAGCGGATCCTTCAGTGTTAAATGCTGTCTTATTCCAAACCCTCCCTGTATCTGCATCTCCATAATGAAATTACCAAAGACAACTGCTGCTTGCAAAAAGATCAATACTGATAAGACAAATCTTATGAAAGAATGGAAGGAGTATATCCCATGAAATTTGGGGATTTTTTCCCCTCAACTTCAATCATATCATCCTATAAAGAAATATTACTCGCTTGAAGTGTGGAAACATAATACTTAATTCATATTCCATTTATGTTTTCAGATGCAGCCAGCCTTGTTCTTTTATGTAGGAAGGACAGAAATTTTAGACACATATTTTGATGACATTTTGCTACCTCTGTCTTTTATCATAAGGGCTTAAGTGACATATAGAAAAAAAAAAAAAAAAGAAAGGAAAAAAAAAAGTGTGCTAATGTCAGTATAGCCATTCATTTCCATTCACATAAAATATGAATTAAGGACTTCCCACTCATCCCAAACTGATACTTTCTTTTCCTGTTTCCTTTTTTTTTTTTTTTTTTTTCAGTAAAAGATATGAAAATGTTTAAAATGACTAGGGCCGTTCCCCACAAATTCTGTCACATTTCATGCTGAACTGAAGTCAGTCTGAATAATTTGATGAGCGTGCCTCCCAGATCAAACCCTCAAGATAATAAAGTGTGGTATAGATGTCACTGCAGTCATGTCAGAATTGCAACAAAGAGCAGGGAGGGTCATCCAGCTCAACATATCTGAATTCAGATGTATTAGCAAATCTAGTCACCCTTTATTTCCTATGGAGAATAATAGACACCTCAATGATTAGCTTCATCTAGCCTATTTCAAGCATTCATTTTAAGGTGAGATGAATCACATCTGAAGAACACTTGCTTCTTCACACTGACTCTGAAGGGTATAAAGAGTTTCAATACTCAGTCCAGTCTTGTTCAACATATTCATCAGTGACCTGGATGAGGGGACTGCGTGTATCCTCAGCAAGGTCGCTAATGATACCAAACTGGGAGGGCTGGCTGACAGTCCAGAAGGCAGTCCTGAGTAGTGTGCTTTATGCAATCCTGCTTTAGCGGGGAAGTTGGACTAGATGATCTCTAGAGGTCCCTTCCAGTCCTGAAAATTCTGTTATTCCGTGAAGAGTGATGGGATTAGACGTAGATGTTGACATGGAGTTGGCTTAATTCCACCACTAGATGTCCAAATAAGTCCACCTGTGAGCTCCTGTAGTAATTTTTTGAGTCCATGGATCCTGGTGGTACTATTCTAAAATACTGTTGATGTTAGGTCCTTCCTGACATTGAGTTGTATATGGGATAAAGTAGACTATATTGCTTTTTCAGATGTAAAAAAACCCTACTGCTAAACTGAGTTTGAGATAGTAAGTTTTAGGTAGGAAATAACTCCAGAAGTTACAAAAAACCCAAACAAAACAAAAAATTGATCTTATGAAACCAAAATTTTTCATTTATTTCTCTCTAATAATGTTCATGTAAAGATATACATTCTCACTGAAACTTTGGTGATTTGGTGATTTTTGGTAAACTTTTCCAACCAACTCTAAAACAGTAGTTATAATTCTGAAGTTAATTGCTGTTTCTACTAAGCCTAACAAATGTCAGACAAGACCAGACATTTGTCTTTCAACACAATCGTGTAATCAAAAAATGATGTTTTATCTTTTCTTTATACCATCTCTACTGTCTGAGCTACTCCTTCATACATAAATACACATATGTAAGTCTACAACTACTTATATATGAGTAATAAAAAGTATTGGTTGAAAATTTTCTATTCAGCATCTATGAAGAAGAACTGATGATACGGTAACCACAAATAATCACACTGTCTGATTTACAGAGTGAGACTGTCTTGATACTGTTGCATTCTGCTAGCCACTTCACTTACAGTTTGTGAATCATCATCATCACCTCCTGCCCAGGTCAGTAGTGACAGTGTGGGAATACATTGGTGGTGCACTCCATGCAAACTTCTGCAACAGAGATTTTCTGCACAGCAGTGCAGCAGGTTTTACAGTTTTATCCCAGTCACTGTAAATCACCTCTTTCACAGCCATTTCTCTCAGTTACTTAATACTTTTCTCCATGTTGGTCCATTTACTCAGGTAGCATTCAATATTATCCTTAAAGGGGTGTCTGTCCTTTACGGCTGATATGAGTCACTTCCAGAGACTGAGAGTCTGTGACTTTTTTTCCAAGAGCTTTATCTATACCAGCTCTTTCAACAGGTTTCCTAACTGAGTAGCTTCTGCTTCTTCTTATTTAATGTAGCCAGTTGCATTGCCCCAGCATTGGAGCAACCAGGAGATGAGTGTCTCACCATCATTATGGCTAAAATCCTTTCTTACATTTTGCAAATCCTTTATACAGAAGGATTTAGTGATTACCTCTGTATCTGATTCCTCCTCCTTTGCTAGTGTAGAAGCTTTTCCCCTACCAACTCCAGAAGGACTCTCTCCTGTACCTTCATCAAAAGAATCCTGGATTTACTTGGTCTTCGTCAGAAGGGACAGAGGGCTGAGCCCATCTCCTCCTTTTCCTTCTGGTCACCACGGCAACTTGTACTGGTGTTGGTGCAGATGAAGTCTGAGTAGGGGCAGTATCAATGCAGAGCATACTGCACTTATTTCCACCCTGAGATTTAAAGAGAAACCACCCCTTCATTCAAACCACCACCAAACATTCAGGAATATCAACACTAAAATTATGATTTTAAGAATGTAACTGTCATTCATGCTATCCAATGGGGTAGCATCCCCTGTCTCTGATGGTAAGAATTTGGTCTGAGCAGTTAAGGGTAAAGAAAACATTCCCAAGGTAAAATTCAAAGTATAATTAGCAACAGAATGCAGAACAAAATACTCGAGGAATTTAGATAAAGAAGTAATCCATTCAATCACAGTATGGATCAGAATCAAACACAAAATCAGAAAAACATGTTTGAACATCTATGTATAGACACAAAGAGCAAGTGAATTCTATAACCCATAAGGTTATACAAGTTACGCAGTGCAGTATTAAACAACCTGTAAGAAATCCCTATGAAGATATAATATCATATTTTGTCTAAAACCATGATGTGAACTGTCTGTTATAATCTCTAAGCAAGCAGGACTTCAAACTATTCAAACAATTTCCAAGAGCTCTAGTCATACCACTCTCAGGCCCCACTTTGGGCACCAATAATTCTGTCGTGTTTTTGACCAATCAGAAAGACAGATGATGCCCCCCCACACCCCACACCAAGATAGCAGAATAACTAAACTGTTAATTAATTTTAGAAAATTATTAAAGGCCTCAGGAAAGTGTGTCACTTATCAAGAGGAATGTTTGTCCTCCAATTGAAAATGTATTAGGACAGCTTTAGTTACATATTTTAAGAGAGAGAAAAATCAATTATCTACAGTTCCCCACGGGTTCAGCTACAGGAAGATATTGTTTTTTACTTACCTAACTTCCAGAGACAAAAAAAGAAAGCACCTTTGTTATATCTTATGTGTTATAAATTGTTGAGTTACAAATCACTTTGACATAAATGTATCACTGTCATGGTTTCAGCTGGGATAGAGATAACTTTTTTGCTAGCAGCTGGTGTAGTGTTATGCTTTGGATTTGGAATGAGAAACAGTGATGACAGCACACTAATGTTTTTGTTGTTGCTGGGCAGTTAAGGCCTTTTCTGCTCCTCATATCATCAAGCAGGCTGAGAGAGCACAAGAAGTTGGTAGGGGATACAGCTGGGACAGTTGAACTCAGCTGACCAAGGGGTTATTCTATACCATATGATGTCATGTAAAGCATATAAAGATGAGGGAAGAAAAAGGAAAGGGGGTACATTTGGAGTGATGGTGTTTGTCTTTTCAAGTAACCATTCTGTGTGATGGATCCTTACTTCCCTGCAGATGGCTGAACACCTGTCTGCCAATGGGCAGCAGTGAATTAATTTCTAGTTTTACTTTGCTTATGTGCATGGCTTTTGGTCTACCTATTAAGCTGTTTTTATCTCAACTCACAAGTCTTTCATTACTTTTACTTTTCTGATTCTCTCCTCCATCACAACTTAAAGGAGTGATTGAGTGGCTGCATGGTTTTAGCTGCTGGCTGGGATTAAACCATGACAGCCACTCAGTAAATGTAAGATCCTTCTAGTGTTTGAGATTTTGAGAAAAAGATTTCTAATGTCATAAATACCTTGAGAGTTATTAGCAATGTCTATAATATATTCAGTTCCAGAAAAAAACCTGCAGTAATTATTAAAATATTAGATATCTTTATTGTTAAGCACAAAACTAATGTTCTAGATACGCATCCTAAGGAAAAATATACATAAATTGGCAGAACAGTGACAGTCTAGCCATAATAATTAGAGATATAAATATGCTAGAATTAGAATATTTCAGTGTTATGAAGATGCAATCAAAATTTATATGAGAAAATTGCAGATTTGTTCACTGAAACTGTCTCTTGTAAAATAGCAGAGCAAAGAAATAATCGGCGAAAGATCATATACCATACAATAAAAAGTAATAATGACATGGTTATTTTAACATCAGTACCATGGAGGAAATGCAAATTTCTATTTGACTTAGATGGAAAGAAATCTTTCCTCAAAATGGACCTAGTAGTGCTTGAACCACCATTCCCTCCAAGGAACAGCTAAGCAATATTTCCACAAAAGACTTCAATTTATAATACTAAGAGAAAGCAACAACAGTGCCAGCAAAGATACTGCTTCATTCAAAATACATTTTTAATATCAATTGACTTGTTTCATGTTTTGTGTGATTTTCATCCGATAATCAAATTTAACAGTAAAATTCTTGCATTTGCAGATAATGTCCTAAAGATTTTTAGCTTTCCTAAACAATAAAATATACTGCTTTAGGTACAGATATATATTTGCTTTGTATTTAATTCCTTACAATATATAAATACAATATCAGCAGTGTAGTCATAATTTATACATAAATGACTATTCCTTGTTCTCTGAAGAAAGGGTTTTTTATACATAGTGCACATAGATCTGCTTTGGCAATGTTTTTAATGAGGGGGATGAAGCACTTGCTCTCCAGAGATCCTTTCCTATCTAAATTATTTAATGTTTCTACCAATTTATGATATATATTTATAGAAACGAATCATATCTAACACAAGCTTCACTAGAAGTGATGTGTACATACAGAAGTGATGTGTGTGCAAGTGTGTATTTATATAAGTGAAATTGCAATGTGCAAAAGTCAAGCATCTCATAACTATTAATATTTTTACCTGTTTGGGGTTTTTTTAAGCTAAATGTAGTTGTTGGCTTATGGAATTACATAAATAATTTGGTTCATTTGGATATCTGAAAATTATTCAGTCTAGTCTCCTGTTCAAAGCCAAGCAAACCTGTAAAGTTGGAACTGGTTTCACAACGACTTAAGCAAATAAATTTTAAAATTGTTGATAATGGATATTTCACAGCCTTTCTGGGCAATCAAGTTTGCTGTTCAGCAATTCCTATTGTGAAGGATTTTTCCCTTATGGACAATCAACATCTTTCTTCTTGAAACCTTGGCTCTTCTACTGTCATCATACACCTCTGGAAAAGTGTGGTGGCCCACCACCAACTGAAATTAAACTTGTCCACCTGGACTACAGGTACATATATCAAGTGTATCAAGTTGAGAGTTGTAAATGTCTGATTGCATTAAAGAAGAAAAAGCATTTTCAGTTTAGGGAAAGTTTACAGAAATTGTAAAGGTACAATTTACACAAAGTTATTTATTGAAATTTACTTGATCATAAAAATTTTTCCTTTAAAGGAAAAGTATGATGAAGGTTTGTAAGAGTAGTGAGTTAACCTTTTCCAGCAGGCACACACCCATCCAGATGCTCTCTTACTCCCCCTAAAAAATGTCATCTACCTGGACTTATGTAAAACATTTGACATGGTCACTCGACATCCCGGTCTCAAAATTGGGAAGTCGTGGATTTGATGGATGAACTACTCAGTGGATAAGGAACAGACTGGATGGCCACACTCAAAGGGTTGTGGTCAACAGCTTAGTGTCCAAGTCGCATCCAGTGACGAGTGGTGTTCTTCAAAGGTCAGCATCGGACCAGTGCTATTTAACATCTTTATCAGAGGCGTGGACAGTGAGCTAGAATGCACCCTCAACAAAGTTGCTGATGACAACAAGCTTGGTGGCACAGTTGAAAAGATGGAGGGCGGGAATGCCGTCCAGAGGGGGCTGGACAGGCTTGAGTGATGGCCTAGTGCAAACATCTTGAAATTCAACCAAGCCAAGTGCAGGGTCCTGCACCCGGGACGTGGCAATCCCAGGGAAACATACAGGTCAGGCAGAGAATGGCTGGAGAGCAGGCTTTAGGAGAAGGACTTGGGAGTGCTCATGGATGAGAAGCTCAACATGAACCAGCAGTGCGCATTGGCAGCTGAGANCAGTATCTGAATGGAGCCTACAGGAGAGCTGGAGAGGGACTCTTTGTCAGGAAGTGTAGTGATAGGACAAGGGGTAATGGTTTTCAACTGGAAGAGGGGAGATTTAGATTGGATATTAGGCAGAAATTCTTTCCTGTGAGGTTGGTGAGGCACTGGCACAGGTTGCCCAGAGAAATTGTGGAAGCCCCACCCCTGGAGGTGTTTAAGGCCAGGTTGGATGGGGCTTTGAGCAACATAGTCTAGAGGGAGATGTCCCTGCCCAAGGCAGGGGGTTTGGAACTCAATGATCTTTAAGGTTCCTTCCAACTCTAACCTTTTTATGATTCTATATTGTCATTTATAAGTTCCACTTCCCTCTAGCCCTTAAACTCAGTCTTATCTCAGTCTCCATTTGGAATGCAAAGGAAATTGCAGCAAAATCTAGTGTAGCTTTTCTATATCTTCTCCTTCCATTTCATACAACTCTTTTATCCAGCTCCAACTCTTCTGGGAAACTGACTCATAGTGCAGGTGAATCAAGGACAAACTGAATCTCTGCAACACTGGGCACATGCAAAAGATCTGCTGGTTGATAGAAAAAAATAACTATATTGATGTAACGTTAGATCAGATTCATCACTTTACAGATGACAACATGAAAGCTACCAAAAAATAACATGACATTCCCACTTCTTTGCTTATAAGATAATACACAAAGTACTATTGTAATCACATACTATTGGAAAGAGCACTTCAAAGTAGAGCTTAGTATAAAGCCTGACATTTCTGTAATTTCATTGAAGGAGAAATTGGAGCTGCTTAAAAATTGTTGATAAAATTCTTGATAACACAGTAGTTTATCAAAATATGCTCACAGAAATTTCATGCTGTGCAGAAAAAAATATAAATTTAAAAATGTGAAAATTTAAGAATGTACTTAAATTAGGTATTTATTAACATATTGACAAGATACATGCACGGTTCTCCAACCAAAAGTTTAATTTTTTTTTATTTGTTCTTTTAAATTTCTAAAGCTTGATAGCTGAACACTCTCTTTCCTTCCTTAATGTTTCAAAATGTAGAGGCATATAAATAAGCATGGAAGATCCATCTTGTGTTCAACTCTGTGTGCAATTTGTGTAGACTAGCATAGTACTACTCTATTTCACAGCGCTTTGTTGTTAGGTTACTTTTTTTCATTAATTCTGCTGTAGCTTACCTGGGACAACACAGTTCTCAACTTCTGTAGTACTGGTTGACCAGTTCATAAACTCTGAATTCACTGTTCAAATACAAAAAGTAATCCCCTGAAGAGTTTTAAATGATGTGTTATTAGAAAGCTGAAATCAGTGATGGTTTTCTTATCTATAGCTATGCAAAGCACCGGTAATTACTGATTCCTCAGAAAAGCTATCCAAATGTTTTTTTAGATGGCCATTCTTTCCTGCTGCTCGTCAGCCCCTTCATCTTCCTGGCTGATAATCACTGAGTCTTTGAAGCTAGCAGTTCAGTGACACAGCAGCAGATGAAAGACTGGAAGTGTAGTCCATCAAACACCGTTTTCTTTGTAACATATGCAAAGAGTATTTGCTTCCAGCTTATGGAATGGCCTTACCAAGTTTTTGCTTTCCTTGTTTGCAAAGAGAAATCTGAGCTACAAATGTACATAGGGAGTATGATTCAGCTTAGCTAGCCATCTAAAAGTTAAATGGCTGCTCACAACTAGAAATGTAGCCTCCACATACAGTTTCTCTAGAGAAAGAGGCAACTCCAAGTAGGTAATTGACCCATCTTGGTTTCATGTCTGAGATAGGGGAGATGAATTGCCTTTGGCACTATCTATTTCTCTACTGCCTAAAGGAGGAGGGAGAAGAAGCCTAGACAAGTAGCTTTGACTAGGTGCCCATTTTTCAGGCAGCTGGTGAGATTAATTTAATTCAGTGCCCACCTCTTGTATATCAACAGGCCAGTGTTTCTCTCTCAATTGCATATGCAGAAATAAAAGTATCCCTTTAATCACACAGAAGTGCAAAAAATCCAGCTTCACATCACACTAATACCCACACAGGATTTTAGCTGTTTTTCAGGAAATAATTCTCAGCCTCCAAGGCCCTTAAACATCTCTCTCCTACAAATCTACTACCAAGACCTCTGCTTGGCTATCTTCAAATAACTATAACACAGGAGTTTCATAGCCCCTCCTTCTGTATGACAAAAAAAAAAAAAAAAAAAAATCTGCTAGTTAGAAGACTTATTATGCTGATGAGTATAGATTTTTAGTTGCAAGATGGAAATGGGACAAAAAAGAAAACTGAAAATAGGAGAGGGTTGGGAAACTGAGAATACATGCGTATCAGTGAGGACCAAATAATATTAAATATTACACAAGTTTTCTCTCACCTTTAAAATGAAAGCAAATATAACTTGGCTTTTGTGCCTTTTTGTGCCATAACTATACTCATAGGTAAAAAGAGTGTGGAAACTGTCAAAAACAATGATGTGTGACTGCTTGTATCAAAGTTTATTTCAGGCTTTCCACTAATCCACCAGAGCCCACAGCTTAGGATATTTTGACTAAAATAAAACATATTTCTTTTTTCAGTTTATCAGGCTTTCAGAGTTCAAGGAGTGTATGGACAATGCTCTTAGTCTTATGGTTTAATTTTAGGTAGTCCTACAAGGAATGGGGAGTTGGATTTGATGATTCTTACGGGTTTCTTCCAACTTGAGATACTTTATGACTCTATGATTCCATTTCTCAACGATTAAATAAGATTCCTCTACTTTCCAGTGGAATAACAAGAATTACTTCACAATTAGTTTGTACAAGGACTTCTTTCAACCAAGCATGCTAGAAATTAGAAAGAGTCTGTGTACACAGGTGAAAAAGACAAGAACTATGAGCCTTCCTGATGTTATGTGTTGATCCAACATTAAACTACATGTGGTGTAATAATAAAACATTACTTGTAAAGCTTTGAAAGATCCTATCTGAGGCTGCCTTAGAGACAAATTATTAATTTTATGCGTTATGAAAACAATTTGGCAAATGTGCTTTGTAAGAAGTACTTGCAGCCTTAAGGGAGCTGTGAAATATTTGACAATGTGGAGGTGCTTATAGATGTGATCTCATAGTGGAGAAAGAAACAATATTATTATGTCCTTTGAACTAAATGGTATAGAAAGAAGAGAAATAGTGCTTGTCCCAAAAGTGGTTAAAGTTTTAATGGAGCAGAGAAGCCTATAATATCTGCAAATGTATTGTTCTGACTGCAGCTAGTATATAATCTCTCATATGTTAATTGCCTGTGCAAATAAAAAGCAGTAGTATGACATGGAGTGGATGACAATTTTTAAAGCTCGATGTCTTACTTTAGGTGGTATGAGCTGATCTTACCATATGAGGTATACTTTACCTCAGCAGAAACAAATTGTACCTAAATCAATACCCACTGAAAACATCAAAGCACAGAAGGCGGCTTCAACAGGTCAAATGATCCCACTTTTATATCTAATACATGTGACACAAACACTGCAATAAAGTCAGCTACAATCACAATTCCTAATGTGTTTTTGTTTTTGTTTTTTTTTTTTTTTTTTTTTTTTTTGTTTTGGTTTTTTTTTTTGGGGGGGGG
>VZRU01016773.1:200316-232435 GCA_013398155.1 Pedionomus torquatus | reverse complement strand
TGTTTTTTTTTTGATGACTACAGGATGCTGCACAGAAAACAGCCATAAACTATTTCTCAAGTTCCACTTAAAACATGTGATATATATTGACAGCAATTTTGAGAGTAAAACATACATTAGATCTGTACACTCTGCTAACGGCTGAAGAATACGTAGTATTTATGAAAAGGCAGTACGTGTTTCTATGGTTTGGGAGACCTCTGTTGGACATCCCCATCTTCTACAGCAAAAGGTAGCTGGGTCCTCATTGCCATAGGGTGCCTGAGCTGCTGAAGCTTGTTTTCTCTCAGATAGCTAAGAAATTTTGCTTGAGGAAATCCAGCTTATAGTGCAGAAACATGATGACATACATGTGCCAGGGCACAGGACAGTAAAGGGAGCAGAGGCATAACATGGAGGACTGTCTGTACAGAGTGAATTGCTGTGATCAAAAGACAATTGCCTTAATTTTTTTATTTTTTTTTTTTATCCTGGATGTTATACATATAATGAAATCTCTTCTAGCCTCTTCTTCATCTATTGAGGTCTAATAAAATTCAGTTCTGAGAGTGCTTGTGGGAACAGAAAAATAAGACACTACACAGGCATCAGACATCTGAGGTTTTTTGGCCAGCTTTCTAACCCCAAATATTCTTCACCTTGTTCCTGGGTTGAAGATCTTGTTGCTCCTTCACTTGACTAGCTCAGTTCTAGAGTTACAGTCACAATGAACCAATACATTAAATGCTGATGCATTGCAGTTCATTAGTTGAAACCCTGAAAGTAATGCAGCACGAGATGCCCTAAGATCATCTCCTGATTCCAGGAATACTTTCATTCTGGACATACTTTTGCAACAGATGTTTACTGAGCAAGGAAAACCTAATCTTAGTTTCCTATGGAATTCTTTCCCTTTTTAATCTTCATGTAGCATCTTGTAGGAGTGCATTCAGGCACACTAATTTTCTCCTCAGAAAATACAAGCAGAATTACAAGATTGATAGGCTCTTTTAAAGTTCATTATTTTATTCCATATTTTATTCCATATTCAATTGAAGCTTGAGACATCAATTCCAGACATCACAGTAGGTAACAATAGATTCCATTCTTACTTATTTATTCACCTAGTGTGACCTGAAGGGGCACATTACTAAATCAAACAGACCTTTTTTACTGAGGGTAAATGACTCAAATTTGGTACAAGCTATTCTTTATTCTCTTTGCTGATATGACAGAGTGTATATGTGTATCTGCAAGTATTTTCCATGGAAGGCACCCTGAGAGTTCTCCAGGCCACCCCACCTGCCAGAAGCAGGGCCCTCTCTGGGGTCAGACTAGGCTGCCCAGGTCTTTGTCCAGTTGAGGAGTGAAAACCTGCAAAGCATGGAGATGGTATAGGTTTTCAGGGCAACATGCTCCACTGATGATTGTCCTCAACTAAAGAGCAAATAGACAGGTTTTCTATCTTCCCCCTAATATCCAATAAAACAAGAGTAATAATTTGAGAAAATTTTAAAACAAAAAGACTTTTCAGTAATTATATGATCATTAATTGCTTCAGGTAAACTTACCGGTGATAAACCTGGAACAAGAACAGAACTAATATCAGGATCTAAGATGTTTGAGTTTTCGTTACAAAAGAGAAAAATAAAAATCTGAAATGAAGGAAACAAAAGGAATTTATCTTCTACAGATACTGTCTGTTGCTACAACAGCTGACTAATTTTGTCTTTCTAGTTTGAAACAAAGACACAAAGGACATGTTAATATCCCCAGCTGCAAGTAGGGGCCCCAGTCCTGTCTGATGCCTTAAAGCCTTTCCCAGGGTGATTACTTGTGTGTAATAAATAAGAAAATGTTTCTACCATGAGTCTGAAATTAGATGTTGACTTCAATATTGAAAACCAATGGAGTGTTCACACTTTTCAGTATATAATTTAGAGATGATTAGCCAAATAACATTAGCTCCAGTCTTTAAAATGTCTTTATTTACAAATATGTATATATTAATAATGAATCTAAACATCTTTTTAACTTATGCAAATATGGATTGATTTCTCAACAATTTCAATACTTATTCATATGCAGACCTGATACTATCTTTTGTGTTTATATATAAACACTAAGTTAAGAGATATTAATTTATCATAATTAGTATAATTTCCCTTTTTTCAGAAGCCTTTTCTTGTGTCTTGAGATCTTGTAATGTCTATGACTTTGTTTTCATTAAGTGACTATTCCTAAATTCATTACCCTTCTGCATTTTTCTGCTTCTCCTCCCATCTTTCAAAAATTCATAAACTCTTAGAGGACCATAGGATTCAAAGCAGATTCTACCTACCTTAAACAAGACAAATATCTTTTCAGATTTTCACTCACCTTCAAAAGACATCATAAATGTGAATAATCTGTCATTAATCAGCCTATTATACTGTAGTATAACCATATAAATTACGAGGTGCACAAATATTTTTTCCCATCCTAATGACCAAGAGTCCACTTTTAGCAAATTTATTATTTATAAAGTGAGGCTATGATGACTACTTCAGAGGCAGATATTTGCACTGTATATTTGTACCTAAAATTAATTGAAATACTTTCTAATATCTGCAATACAGCTTCTGCAGAGTAAAAACCAACATTGTCTATTGATCATGCTGTAAATCTTATCATCTTGATTTGATTCAACAGCTGGCCTAAAGTCCACCCTACTTTATTTTTCTAAATTTCTGACTTTAAACAAGAAATTACATCTAACAATGAAAGATGAAGGGGATTAGTTTTATTTGCTTTTGTTTTTCTTTCTAATGTGGCAGGAAAGTGCAAAAAATAAAAGCTTGCCTTTTCCTGTGCAAGTCACTGTGCTTTTCCCTGAGGGTGCTTGCCCTTATATGACAATACTGACAGCATGAGTCATCCTGAGCAGAGTGCTCTTCTGCAGTATTTAGTTTAGAAATCATCTTGAAACTCTAGATGTTATGAAAAGGGTTTTTTTGTGGTTAATTTCTTGAATACTGCATGAAACAAATGAATTACAATTAATTTGCCTGAGCTATTTTATACATTTATACTGTATACTTTAATCAACACATTTCTAACTTCGGGTTGTTTGTCAAAAACACACACATCTGAAGGCAGTCTATTTAAAGCCCGGTAATTTATATTTTGAGAAATTTTATGTTCATAGTCTCTTACTGATTAATTCACTGTTACAGTCAAATTTTTTCTTTATATTTCTGTGAATATTATATAAACACTCAATATGATTCCATAGCAAGGAAAAAATAGAAAGAGAGACAATAATCTGAAAAAAAAGTCTTCCATCCTTGTATATAATTTTGGGTTTACTAATTTTCTCCTAGAAAAACCTTTCCAATTAGAAACAGCTAGATATTATATTATCTAATCTATTTCTTGGGGAAAAAATACATCCTTTTAATGAGCCTGTCTGTATCCTATTAACTTTGTTTTGATTTTTAAGAATCCTGTCATCATCAAGGAATAAATAATAGCATTCACCAATACTATGTCATTTTAGCAGTTAAAATTAATAAGAAACTAATATATCAACAAGTGTAAAAGACATTCATATCTTAAAGTGTTGTAAAGGTAACTAATGAGAGTTTGAACTCATACAATAATGACAAATGTTAAATTTTAGAAATAGGGGCCTTGTTTGTTTCATTTTCAGAAGTGATTGTTAAGATACTTTCTCCTTCACAATAGTCCAATAATTGTTTCTCTTCTGACTTGTTTCCCCCCCCCCCTTAATCTCTATCCTATGAGATCTAACCACTTTTGCTATAATGAAAAATGGAGTCAAACAATCTCAGAATAACCCCCTGTCCTGGTTTGAGGTAAAATGAACCAATTTTCTGTTTTACAGTTTTGCTTTCTTAGCTAGGCCTCTCCTAGCTAGCTGGACTCTGAAATTAACAGCACATTGTGCGGAGCTGTTCCATCTCGCAGTGATAAGACCTGATTGTACCGGGGGATGGTGCAGAGAGGCCCTTGTTTAGACTTATTGCTGGAAGAACCAAGGTCAGATAATTTTCGTCGTTCACCCGTCNAAATGGAGTCAAACAATCTCAGAATAACCCCCACACAGAATTTCCCTTAAGTTAAAGAGAATTATTTCTATAGCCTAAAATTTAGCTTTCATACATGAAATGTTGTCAAAAAGAAGTGTCCACTCTTACCTTAATGAGTTGCTGGTGACTTACTTTGTATTACAACCCACTATTTCTAGAGAAAAATCTCTGGAAAAGGTATTATTGTCCTACTAATGGGGCTCACTCATAGAAATAATCAGCATTCCCTGAACATATTCTATAATTTCTTTTAAAAAGTGAGAGTGAAATAATAATGTATTTTACTACTTTTATAGTATTTTATATAATTTTATATAGCATTTTTATATATAGTACTTTTATATTTAAAAGTACTACTTTTATGTATTTTATACAACAATCTGTTTACTTCCCTACTAGAAATATGTAAATGTTATTTATTTCTATTCTGTTAGCTGAAATGTTTAAAATTATATTCTCATACTTATGTAATAGCAAAATGCTAAAAACTAGATTAATTGTAAAACTTCATAATATAAAAACATGTTCCATTTACATTATTAATGTACAACACTAAGTTGATTAAAATTGCACCATGATAGTAGAAATTCAATAAGACAAGCAATGTGTATTGATATTTAAAAGTTATCCACCTTTCTTTACTGAGACTGAGTGAGAGAAAAAATATATATTTAATTAGTCCCTGAACTTACCAAGATTTATGCATGTTTATAACTTTGTAGGAGTGGTTTCATTCTCTTAAATGTCTGTTGTGAGCAAAACATTAAACATATGCATAACCTTTGGCAGAATGAAAGAATAGAAACTGTCTTCCTTGAGATAATAAGTCCCAATTTTTCCTTCTGAAATTGCACAGAAAATGATTGGCAAATATTAGGAGTATACAAATTAATCCTCCCTCCAGCCTCATAAATTGGATATGATTTAGCAAAGGAATGAAGAAATAATAAACTGCAGTACTACGAAATATAGGGAACAGAAAGCAAAGAGCGAGGTAGTTAAGTGTAGACCCTAAGAGGTACAGCAGCCTCACAGGCACTCTAACAATAACAGCATTTAGATCTTATGTAGAGTAGTTTGTCTGAACCTGAGCATTCCTTTTGTTGTAATAACTCCTTCCACTCTGTGAGCAACAATTATTAGTGATTCTGGAGGTAAGTGTTTATGAGGGCAGAAATTTTGTGTGTGTGGGGAGGAGAAATTTTATAGAAGTGTAACTGAAGGAGAAATCTAACTTAAAAGCAGTCTTAGGTTCCCTTTGCGAGGAAGGCTGTACTTGTTCTTCATGATTTGCAATTAAGTGTCTCTCCTGATATAGGTGCTAAGTGGGATAAATCTGCAACAGAAAAGGGGAAAAAAAGTGTCAACGTGGCATTGCTGGAGGAATAAAAAGCCTGATGGCCATTGAAAGGACACAACCATTTCCTAATCTGAGACATCTTCTGATTTCAATTTTTTTTCTATTTTCTCTGTTCAAAGTAATTACTTAGTCTACCATGAGTGTTTGTTGTGATGGTGGCAGTCTCAAAGACCAAGAGAGTAATACAACTGTTTCTGTTTTGTACACCATAGCCTTAAGGACAGTTACACTCTAGTTGTTGCTACTGAACATCTTGGAGAAATGTAGAGAAAGGTTCTACTACCCCACTTTGGAAAACAGGGACTAGGAGATCAGTGGCAGTTATGTCTCCTGGGCTGCCCTGGGCACCTGGTTTTGCTCAGGTTTGTGTTAGTCCCTGGCACACTTATGATGTTGCTCTCAGCAGCTCAATTCTTCAGGTCTTTGGCATAGGGAGAAGTAGGAAGATTATGGCATTAACTTACTGGGTTCTGACACCCATAACAGCTGATTGTTTAGCTGTGTCTAAAGGTGACTCTAGAGAGATGGACAACTGAGCTACTATGTACAATAAATACTCTTTTTGCCAATATGAAAATAAGAAATTTGGACAACTGAAGACAATTTAATTCTGCACTGACATTAAAACCAGAACCAGCAACATTATCTATGCTTCAGAATCTGAAATCCTTTACATGTTTGCACATGATCTGTCCTGCCTGCAGAATAGGTGCACAACTCCAGCTCTGGCTACCATCTCTTTTCATAAAGAGAAAAATGCATAATTTATACAATTCCTATTGGCTAAATGAAGAAGTGAAACACATAATATGATCAGTTTCATCTTGATAAGCACAATCTATGCCTTCCTCATTTTCAAGGCTTTCTTTTTTTACAGACTGCCTTTATTCTCACTTTTTACATTATCTTGAAAATGTAAGTATACATTGGTAGGATTTTTTTTTTTTTTTTGCATTTCAGTGTTTAAACTGCCTTTGTGCACCAAAAAAGACTTAAACATTGAATTATTGTTAGTAAAGCCCAACCTAACAATTACATTTAATAATTTGACAGTGGCTACCACAGGCTTCCTCTCTTATAGTAATTATTAAGGAGGCATCTGCTGTTTTTTTATTTTTTCACAAATACACTTGTATTCCAGGCTTAAAGATGGGAACTCCCTTATGTATAACACTAAATCTTGTTGAATTTGAAATAGATATTTTCGTCTTCATAATTTTCCATAGAGTTTCTGGTTTGTTATTTTTTTTTAAAGTTTTAATTTATTCCTATTTTATTTTATTTTTAATTAAGGTTTCTTTCCTAGAAAGTCTTTCCCTTTGTCATTAGGATAAAAATTATCCTGGACATAGTATATTCTCTTATGGATGTCTCCTTTTGAAAATGTTTTGCTTTACCTACAGAAAAATTAAACAAAAAATATATCTTAATTATCATACAGAATGTGGTATTTTGATATTAAGAGCTCTGTATTTTTTTATTTATTTTATTTTAAGATATTAGTCTAACAAGATGTCCCTAAAATTGCATTAAAGTTTACTTGTAGCTTGGGGTATCTAATCACTGAATCATTGAATGGTTACACTTGGAAGGGATCTTAAAGATCATCTACTTCCAACCCCTCTGCCACAGGCAGAGACACCTCTCACTGGATGAGGTTGCTCAAAGCCCCATCCAGCCTGGCCTTAAACATTTCCAGGGATGGGGCAAACATGAGTTGCCCGGCAACCATGTTCCAGTGTCTCACCACCATCACAATAAAGAATTTAGTCCAAATATCTAATCTAAATATCCTCTCTTTCAGTTTAAAAGTTTTGTCGTATCATTCTGCTCACTGATCAAGAGTCCCCCTCCATCTAGCCTGTGGGCCCCCTTCCGGTACTGAAAGACTGCTGTAGCAGCTCCCTGGAGCCTCCTTCTCTCCAGGCTGAACAAACACAACTCTTCCTGTCTTCACAGGGGAGGTGTTCTAGCCCTCTGATCATTTCTGTGGCCCTCCTCTGGACTTGTTTGAACAGGTCCATGTTCTTCTTATGTTGAAAACTCCAAAGCTGGATACAGTTCTCCATGTGGAGTCTTACCAGAGCAAAGTAGAGGGGCAGAATATTCTCCCTCAGTCTGCTGGCCACATGTCTTTCGATGAAGCCCAGAATGTCGTTGGCCTTCTGGCCTGACAGTGCACAATGCTAGCTCATCTTGAGCTTGTCATCAGCTAATCCTCACAAGTCCTTCTCCTCAGGGCTGCTCTAAATCCATTCTCTGCCCAGTCTCTATTTGTGCTTGGGATTGCCTTGTCCTAGGTGCAAGACCTTGCAATTGGCCTTGTTGAACTTTGTGAGGTTTGCATGGGCCCATCTCTCAAGCCTGTCTAGGTCATTCTGGATGGCATCCCTTCCATCCAGCATGTTGACTACACCACTGAGCTTGGTATCACTGGCAAACTTGTTGAGGGTGCATTCTATCCCACTGTCCATGTCTCTGAGAAAGATATTAAACAGTACTGGTCCCAATCAATACCTACCCCTGAGGAATACCACTCCACCAGCTGACACTTGGACATTGAGCCACATGACCACAACTCTTTGAGTATGGCCATCCACCCAATTCCTTATCCACTGAGTGGTCCATCCATCAACTCCAAAGCTTTCCAATTTTGAGACAAGAGTATCATGTGGGACAGTGTCAAACGCGTTTCATAAATGACATCTGTTGTTCTCCCCTTGTCTATNCATGGGCCCATCTCTCAAGCCTGTCTAGGTCATTCTGGATGGCATCCCTTCCATCCAGTATGTTGACTACACCACTGAGCTTGGTATCACTGGCAAACTTGTTGAGGGTGCATTCTATCCCACTGTCCATGTCTCTGAGAAAGATATTAAACAGTACTGGTCCCAATCAATACTTACCCCTGAGGAATACCACTCCACCAGCTGACACTTGGACATTGAGCCACATGACCACAACTCTTTGAGTATGGCCATCCACCCAATTCCTTATCCACTGAGTGGTCCATCCATCACCTCAAAAGCTTTCNATCAACTCCAAAGCTTTCCAATTTTGAGACAAGAGTATCATGTGGGACAGTGTCAAACGCGTTTCATAAATGACATCTGTTGTTCTCCCCTTGTCTATCAATGCTGTGGCAATATTGTAAAAGGCCACCAAATTTTTCAGTCATGAAATTTGCTGAAGCCATGTTGACTGTCACCAATCACCTCCTTATTTTCCATGTACCGCAGCAGTTATTCCAGGTAGATCTGCTCCATGATCTTACCAATCACAGAGGTACCACTGCCTGGCCTGTGGTTCCTTGGGTCTTCCTTTTGTCCCTTTTTGAAAATGGGGATTTTATTTCCCTTTTTCCAGTCATCAGGAACTTCACCAGACTGCCACGACTTTTCAAATGCAATGGAAAGTGGCTTAGAAACTTCATTTGCTAGCTCCCTTATGACCCGTGGATGGATGTTGCTGCCCCATCTAAAATTCCACCTTGGCAAATAGTACTACATTACAGACTCAGAAATTGTGTCAGACAGCCCTTTGAATTGTACTCTACAACATCAAGTATTCAATGACATCCACAGTACTCATGAATGGCTGAACATAGGATTTTGCTTTCACGATGCAATTTAGGTGCTTAAAAGAAGTAAGACAGCTACAGTATTAGACAGAAAGCTATAAAATCTGAACCTAATTGAAACAGTAATTGGACCATACTGATTTAATTATTGGTCCTGTGGTTAAAGTTATAGATAAACTAATGAAAACTGTATTTTTCTGCTTACAACACACTATTCCTCTTTGAACCAAAGACTACTCTTAATATCTTGAAAAGCAGTCAGCTTAGTGCATTTGTGTAATTACACATTTAAAAAGAAGGCAAACCTTTCATAGTTTACATAAAAAAAAAACCTTTCCAAAAAACAGCCAGAAGAGAATGACAAGCTTTGAACTCAAAGCTGAACAGACTTAATATGGTAAGTGGGGAATGAATATTATTTACAGACACGGAAAAAAATTGGAAATGCTTTTGTTCGAGTGTAACTGCTACCATCTCATCCAAGGATTTCACAAGCTCCACACTCAAAGTAGAGCTAGAGCACACCCCATAGGATCATCTGCATATATTTTATTGTAGATGATTCAGGAAATTTGAAAAGCATAAAAGCCAGAGCAAGGATATGCTGCTTACAGAGCAAAGTCAAATTAGTTAGACATGGGTGATAGCCTACATCATAACATCTTCTAGGAAATCTTGTATTTCAAACCACAATTTTAAAGCACATTCCATTGTAATATTTGTTTTTTTTCATTCCACTTAGAAGAGATGAAAAATAGAGTGGGCAGCTTGGATTCTTTTTGAGAGATATTATTCTAACAGATATGAAGAATGAAGGAACTGAAGGCAGTTAGAGAGCATGGTTGATGAAAGAAGGACAGTGTGTCTTCTCAGCACTGAGAAGATTCTCAGCCTTTTAAAGGCTTCTTTGCTCATCCTTCTGAAGTAACTCCAGTCACATTTTTACTATCCATGTTGGCTTCTCAAGTAGTGAACTTTGTATTTAAAAAATTTTAGAAAAATATAAACCAGAAATGTTTTTAAAGACATATAATTATTTTCTGGTCTTTTGTCTAATCATCAAGGTTTGTTTTATATGTTTCAATGTTTACTTAGAAAAGGGAGGAAAGGGATAATAAATCTTTGCCCAGTGAGTCAAAATGAGCCACTACCACAGAAATTTTTAAGTTTTTGAAACCTGTCAGCCAATGCAAACATGGTGTGCCAAAATACAACAAATATTTTTAGTTATATCCTGAGTCTTGAGTGATTTGGTCACTTGTAGTAAATAAAAACATTTAAACATAAGGAGAATAAAGAGTTCAAACCATATATGTCTTTGGTGGTCAGTAATATGAAGAACACTAAACACTGAATTATCAAAATGAAAGATCCATTCTCAACACTACATGATAGTATGATCTATTGATATTCAGGGGGGAAAAAAAATAATGCTTCCAAATTATTTCTTTGTCAGGTTTAATCCTGACAATCGTTGCCTGCATTATTGTATTTTAAATAGCTCTAGTAACAAAGTATGGAGATTTCTTGATTTCAGCTTCACCATCAGCTGCACCAGAGACTTATTGTAATCAGCATAATTTGCTAACTAGTATGAAAGACATCAGATGATAAAACTAACTCTTAGGAAAAAGGTATGAAAAGCCTTCTCTGAAGACTTAGAGGAGGCATTTTTTAATTCTTTTTTTTTCCAAACATCGAAGCAAGAGTCTAATTACGTATCTGTTCAGATGCAACTTAAGGAGAATTTTGCACAAAAGTGTATTCATTTCAAAAGTTTTTCAGATCTTTCTCCTGAATAGTTTCACAATTAATGCAGAACACACACACAAAAAATAATGGTAATATTAATAGAAAGCATTCATGTATTTATTTATTCTGAAAATATTCCACTCATTTTTACCTATGCACATATGTATACACTGGTTTTGTACAGAAGACAACCAGTTTTGCAACCTCACATACTTTACAAAGACTAACTGGTTTTGGAAAATAGAACAGGTGGACGTCTGTAAGCAATTGGTACTGGAAATTATTAAATCATCACTGTGGCTTTTAGGACCCATTCATTCATTAATATATAATTCTGATGTAATCCAGTTTACAATATTTTTTTTCTATACTATTCAACAACATGATGATTTTTTTCAATTTAGTGATTAATTTAAATTAATAGAGTAGAACTCATACATAGGTAATTATTGTGGAAGAGTTAATACAGTCTTCACTGATATGCAAATAATTTTCCATACTAAAGCAAATTATCAGCTATCTTTCTACATGTTCTAACCTACAATAAATATATGATAGGTCACTCTTCTTCAACCATTAATGTATTGAAAAATCACACTATTTTTACCAACTGTCTGCACATAGACAGCTATTGCAAAATAGCTGATTGTTTGCATGCATGTAGATTTTTACTGTACCTTGAATACAAGGGATAGAGGATAAGTTGCACATTGCCATTGTCATATTTTGTCAGAAATTACCACATCTGCCTTGTCCTATAGAGGAAAGTATTTAACATATACATTATTAAAAGACACCTTGTATGTCCAGAGCTGTCTGAAAGGACAATCAACCTTACTGAAAGGGCATTGAGCCCTGAAATGGTAGAACACTTGAACATTTAACTCAAATGAGAGAAGAGATGAAGCTGGAATAATCTAACCATTAACCTTTTGGCTTTTCTTAGGAAAGAGATGCTGTTGAAGAGAAAATGACAACACAGAGCATTCACTCTGCTGAAGCAGCCAGTTAGAAATTTCCATAGACAGAGAAGCAAAATGAAGTGTGAGCCAGCTGTATAGGTAAGCATGCTGTGTTCAAAGGTAAGCAGACAAACAATCTCTCAGAGGCATGTTATACCTAAGACACATTTAACAATAACTCTGATGAAGATATGCACCTATATCACAGTGTTGGATGCAATCCCTTTTCAGCTCTGCAGTTCCTGATGTGGCCAAGTGCATGTTCTCATCATTGTAAAACTTATGACACCTGCAATACACTCAGTTGCCTGTGAATGTCACACTGAGCATAAGCACAGCTATTGGTGAAACTCAGCGCAACATCACACCTATAACTTCAGAACTATGCCAAGTTAAAAACTAAACCATACAGACACACCTATTCTGCAGCCAAAAGGGTTGAGTTAAAGTAAAAATATTTTCATTTATACTAAATATATTCTTATAAATCTGCACTAGGTTATGAAATTTGAAAGCCCTCCAGTATTATGGCATAAAATCCTTTGTGTAACCAAGTTCCTGATCTGCACTATACAGTTCTCAGTCTAAAACAAAAAGCTCAAATTATGCTGCCAGTTGGTGGTTTTACACAGGAGGAGACAACTTTTTATTTGGTAATGTAATCTGACAGTCTGGCAAAAATGTTGAGAAAGGAATGATGTATATTTAGGTCTTGAGACAGTCAGAACTGGTGGAAAGCAGATACTTTGCAAACTTTTCTACATGGCAAACCCACTCCCAAGTAACATACTGCAGGCTTATGTCTTTCATAGTCACAGGGATCTCTTCTATTCATTTCCTATGGCATCACATCAGGTCCAGAGAGGCAACTATATATAGCCTTATGCTCTATGTAGAGCTGCTCCAAGAATAAGGATGACAACAACAGTCAAATTTTCAGCTGTGGCTGAAAAGCTTCCCCACCTGTTTCGAAAAGGAAAAATAATGCATTAATCCACTCATACAACTATCTTTCGTGCATCATCAAGGCTTGTTTTCAGACTTAATTTATTCTTATATATTCTTGCATTCTTTTCCATAAGGACATAACACTCACTCTACAGGTTTTTATTTAGGTACAGGACAGTTGAGTACATAATCTCTTTGGAAAAGTGACTATGAAAACTTCAGAACAACTGTGTCACTTCATGTTTACTGTCAGTGCTACATGATTAAAAAATAGTGAATAAATTAAGACTCTTAAGGTAAATTTTCATTGTTCTAATGAAGATTTAATAAAGCTTCCTACCCTATAAAATAGAAAGAAATGAGGAAACATGGGCTCTTAAGAGTATAGCTACCACTTTTTGACTTTCCCTGTATCTTTGGAAAGTCCTCCTTCAAAATAATGTTTTACAGTACTATCTTATTAGTTTCCACTAGGTTAGATCGAACAATATGAAGATGTAAGCTTTATATGCATTAGAGCTGAGGGCAGATATTGTAAAGTCAGTTCCACTACCTTAAATCTATTAAGGTGATACCTTTGAAATTTTTGTATCATATCAGTCCATATAAATGGATAACTCATTCATGCAAAAAGCAGTCCATACATGTGAATAACAGCTCTTTTACTTGTTCTGGCATTAACTGAACATGCAGTCCATAAGTTAATTTGTGTTGTATGTTTTTTTAAAATAGCTTTATTCCAAAAACAGAAAGTCACTTCTGGAGAACTGATTCTATCATACTGTAATGAGTCTACCCTGGGTGCCACCTAGGCTCTCGCCCAACCATGCAGTCACTCATGCCCAGCAAGAACGATGAAGAGAGTAAGAAAGGCAATGTGAGGGGAGAAAAAAAGGTCAAACAAAAAACAATGACAAAAAACCCCAACTAACCAAAAAAAACCCAAACCAAAATACAAAAAAAAAACAACCAAACAAACAAAAAAACCCCAACTCTCAAGAGACTCATGAGTCAAGATAACAGCAGATTAATAAGTGAAAGGGGGAAAGAAAAAGGAAAAAAAAAAAAGTGATTCCAAAAAGCAATCACTCACCATCTGCAGGCAGATGTCCAGTCATTCCACAAGCAATGGCTAGCTACATTGGAGACTTCTCCCTCACCCACCAAGTTTTATTTCTTAGCATGACTTTTCAGGTATTCTCTGTTTCAGTCAACTGTCCCAGCTATCCCTCCCAACCTTTTTCTCACCTTCAGACTACTTGCTATGGGAGCAGCATGACAATCAAAGAAGGTCCTGATGTTGTGCAAGCACTCTTCAGCAACAGCTAAAAACATCCCTATGTTATCAACACTTTTATTTTAAACAATTTAAAACACAGCATCCTGTGTTTAAAACACAAAATCCTGTGAAGCGGTCTAACTTCATCCCATCCAAAACCAGTACACATACACACCAAAAGAAAAGACACTAAACAAAACTCACACTCTCATCCCCCCACCAAAAAAAAAAAAAAAAAAAAATTCTGCTCAAAAGTTGCTCAAAAACAGAATCAGAATTTTTTAATTATAGCTCATTCCTTATTTCCACAGCTTTTCCTGAAGAAACTGAACATCAGCTAACAGAAAAAGGAATTATTGTGAAGTTCTACTGAAGAATATCTGTTCTGAAGAATATCAGCTCACTAAAACATACATATACGCACTTGTGCACATGCTATATGCCTTCTTTGGAGTCTTAATGGACATATACTTATCTGAACAGATACAACTGGAAAAGGAGGAGAAACTATATTACTTCTTTATATTTATTACTAATTATTTCTGTAAGATGCCTTAGACCTGAAGTTGTAGGTAATGTCTAGATTTAGAAGATGCAGAAAAAAACCATCTATAAAATCGAAACTTTGTGAAAGCAATAAAAGTAATTGTTTCTGAAAGTAGAAAGCTTGCTTTTACCTCACATGTGCTGAACCTCATATAGTCTCACTATAATGTGTAAGAGCAGTAGAAATCCAGGTAGACTGCATAGAAAATCAACTATCTGCCATTGTGTGGCTTTTGGTGTATTATGCTTTCTTACTGCTACCTGTTCTATCTGAATGTGTGAACCAAATATTAAAAAGAAAGATCACAATGTCTTATCAGCCTATTTTAAATGGTAGCTTGACAACATATAGTTTCTTAGGGAAGAAATTACAGGCTATAATGTAGATATTGGTTTGTAGAGTTAATGTCATAATATCTTTCCTAATTTTGATCATGTAGGCAGAGACCTTTTTTATCTTTTGAGAGGCTTCTGATAAGAAATTGAACTTAATGTGTAAAACTTCTGTACTTTTAATAATTCTTGTTGCAACTTTTTCTCCACTTGCATTTTAAAAAATGTTGTCTGCTGATTAAACTGTCACCTTGCATTCCCTTTTTAACTTTTGTGCTGCAAAATATCACTTAATGCAGAACAGGAAATCATACCAAATTATACGGAATTTGTAAGCTCTTCCCAGATGCTTTACATCTAGCCTTTTTCCAAGCCTTTTCATCTTCTGTATCTCTGTTTCGACATGTTTAAAATGGGAGCAATAACACTTCTCCACTTTGAGAATGGCTGATGGACATAATATATATCTGGGTTTTTTTTCTGTGTATTTCCTAAAAATATATCTCATACATCTTATCCTCAATATTTCATTTAGTAGTAGTTTCTCCTGATTGAAATCTTAGAAGTACTTCTTTTCCCCACCATTTTATTTTTCTTAATTTTATGTCTGAGTTCTCAAAAAAAAAAAAAAAACTGCTCACACAAAAAATGTATCAGTCTGTGGTTGATAATTTCTTCTACAGTTGTAAGTGTAGATTTTTGTTGCTGTGACTCCTTTTGCCTATGACAAAACTGATTTATAGCTGGCACTTTATACATTTTCCAGTCTTTCACTAAAATTTCTTTACTGTGTATTTTGGTCTGGAAATACAATTAAAAATGGTACAGTGAGTTAGACAACAGTATATTTTGAAAGGACTAAGCAACACAGTAAAAATAAAGAAGAAAAAGTTCTTATTCATATCACATTACTATTTTAGTTTTGAGAAACTTCTAAAATTGAAGCTTCTGGATGAAAATAATTTAAACATTTGATTGACCTGATCTTCATACATAAAAGGAATAAAACAAGAGAATAAAATATCAAAAATCAGAGTAAAGAATATAGAGTGTAAGCCCAAGGCAAAAATCTTACTGAAAATAAAACTGAAAAAATGTCAGGGGAGTTTGCACATAAAATTGGAAGATTAAGAAAAAGTACTTATTCAAATGCAAGACTGCTCCAAGACCTAATACTTTTAAAAATGTTATTTACAAGGAAAAAAAACAATCTCACANAGTATATCCTTTTTATCTGAAATTTGGGGGAAAACATTCTTTCTCTTTTATGACTTTCATGCGTATTTGGGAGAAATATTTTTTTCAAAAGAAATTAATGGAGTGTACAAACTCAAGATCTTTTTGGGAGATGAGAGAATAATGACTAAACATGTTGGTTTAATAATGCACACATAAATTTCTGCTTATAATTTGTGCTGAGTTTCCTATTCAGAGTGTCTCAGAAGCATTAAATACCTTCACATTGCTCTTTTAGGAAGGAAGAGGATGTGAAATGGGTAACAGTCTTTTTTCAAGTTTCACAGGGCAAGGGTCTACAAACAATCAAACATCACTGAGCAACTATGGCGAGACATCCTACTCCTACTTTGTGAGCCTGCATGTCTTCTCTGTCACAAGCACTAGCTTCCTTCTAAACAGTCTATGACTTTTGCTGGATTTTAAGCCCCTAAAGAGATCATTTTGTACTCAGGAAAGTGCAGTGTTACAGAAAGATTTTATTTGGAGAAGAATTTATATATAAAATGTTCTTTTATTGAATATATCAAGATACAGAGTATATATAAAAAAAGATTTTCTAGCAGGTGGGTAAAAGCAAGTAGATTTATAAATCAAATTTAATATAAAGCCCTGTAAGTTCTCAACTGCAGCATATAGCAAGCGGCATATAAACTGTCCAAGCAGCATGTGAAGTTTAGGTAATGTTTAAGACATTGCTTTTCAGCTATAGAACATTTCATAGTTTTTCTGGAGCACCGTTGATACCCTTTGCTATATTGCTACCTCTAAAAAAATAAAAAATATTTGATTTGTTTCATTGGTGATATACTGGGAGAGCTACATCTTATGACATTTTCTGGAAAAATTTTTAACCCATCCTGCCTTCTCATGTCAAAACATTCCATATCGACTACACTGCGTAGTGTTCTTTGATATGCTGTGAAGCTCACCTGTTAAGATAATAAAACCTCCAAAATCCTCAGAAAGAATCAGAATAAAATATTTGAAAATAGGAAGATGAAAACAGGTAACATAATATTTGAAACAGAGAGGAAACACAGATTTCTAAATACCTGAGTAACTATCTTAAGCAGCAAAAATAGGCCAAAATAAAGATATTTAAAATAAAAAGAAAGTTGACATGTGGCAGTGTGCATCAATAAATTTCTAAGTAAGAAGAAATGCTAAACTACGCGTGGAATAATTATAGATGAGTATGGGAATAGACATAGAAACTTATAATCAGAAAGCTGAAGTTCTAAGTTTGGAGCGTCTTCTACTAAGTGTTGGGTACTTACAAAGTTTTATTAGTTTGAAGAATATATGCAGAATTATATAATATGACAAAACAGAATGTTTTTCTTGTTGCCCTGCAATGTTCCTTATTGTATGTATTCATATGATAAAGCATCTTCAGAAGTTTTATAATTAAATATTTTAATTTTCATCCTATTTTGCCTAGAGAGGATTTACTGAAAAGTAATGGAAAATAATTCCCCAGTGTTTGTTCCCTCTTTAAGAAGTGAAAGAAAAAAGTCTGATTTACTTCAAGCAGATATGTCTTTTTCAGTAATATATTAACCGTCATTAACATTTACATGATGCTGAGGCACTCTTGAGTCATATCTATTAATTCTTAAACCTGCTATTATAACAGTAAACCTGTCAGAATAAATGAAAATCATTTAATGGAATATCAAAATTGCATGATTTTATCTTAGGAAAACTCTTCTAACAACACCAACCAAAAAAAAAAAATCCTATAAGTAAATAGTGAATTCTTTTAAAAACATGAACCCTTTACAACATGCTAAAGAAGATTTCTACCTCAAGTGAAAAAATGATGTGAAAGAAAAAAAAACAAAACAAACAAATAAAAGTAGATGGATCCTCCTTAAGTAAAAGCTATGAAAGCTCTGCAATTTTCCAGAGTCTGTAAAACTGATTTCACTTTGCATAAAAGGCCAAAGAGTAGAAATCAGAGAAAATAATTGACATTAGACAGTGTTAATATGTATTAATCTTCTGAGCATACACATAAAGGAGAAAAAAAAAATGAGAAAAATATAATAATTTAACAAGATATTGACTCTTTTATTTAAGGTATATCAAGAATAGAACAGTTCACCCCTCATGATAAAATGTTGGGGTTTTGCAGCCTTCCAGGACTATGTGCACTCATCACTGAAGTTTATGGGATTAGCAACAAAAGTTTTTCATAGTAAAAAGGCAGTCCAATTTTCTCAGTATATCTCCTCTAGGCTCTGGGAATTGCATCAAGACATTTCTAAGAGTAAATCTGAAAAATCAGGAACAAAACTGTGGAACAACATCTTCTCTATCAAGATGCAGAAGATACTTGTGCTAGATCTGGACATAGATGTCAGAGGAAAACAAAGGTGATGACATAATCAAATACTTATTATTTCTCCAAAAGCATGGCTGACATTTTATTATTTCTTCATAATTTGTCATGATATTTTGTTTAATCTCCCCATAATGCTATTAAGTCCTGATCATTGTTGCCTTTTCCCTTAACAAGTACATAATTATTAATATTTTGTGACTAGAAGTGATTCTATTGTTCTGTTATACACCACAAAATAACAATGTTAACAGGAATAGTAACTAAAGATAAGGTAATAAATCTGATGAACAGCTAAGAAGATCTACTTGTTATCAGGGGCAGGAAAAAAAAAAAGTAAGTGGAAGTTGTTAATATTTAAAAAAAAATACAATAGCTTTTTGTAAAACCTAGTCTTGAATCCTGCATGCAGTACTTTGATTGAATAACAAACTCATAACTGAATGAAAACATGATTAGATTTAAATAGGATTTTGTGGGTTTTTTTTTAAGTGAGACTTGGTAAATTCAAATAATTTGAAAGACTGACATAGTTATATGAAAAGAAAATCAATCAAACAATGAAGTAGATTTAATGGTTTATTATTTAAGTAATGGAAAATAAGGTGATATTGACAAGATTCGAGTTCTGTCTGAAGCTGATTAGTAATTTATGGCAAGGACAGTAGCAGGGAAAGTGGTTTGGGGCTTTTTTAAAATTATTTTTAAATATTTTTGTCTGATTTTGCTGATGTGTTCTTAACAGAATAATCAATCACTAACTTTCAGCACAACATGTGAATGAAAATTAAAGTGGTCAGTAGGGCAGTTCCCAACTCATTTTTAGAAGCCATGTTATTAAAACTGTTCCTTAGATCAGAGATTTTTTTCAATAAGAGATTGGTCATCTGTTATTTTCTGTTCTGTATATTCTTGAGCTTAGGATGCCTTCTCTGTCTCTAATGTGAAAACTGCATTGGGTTTAAAAGTTTTTGAGTTTAAAAAATTCATTTATTATGTCACTAATAGCATGACTAGGAGAAAACAGTGGTATCAAAAAATATAACAAATTTGTCCCCCTGCTTAAGACATAAATACATGATCTGTTATGCTATGGTAAATCTAAAGTAAATCTGTAGGGTCATGTGTTCAAGGATCACCTCATCCAAGCTCAGGAGAGGTGCAGCCCAAAAAAGAAGAAGTCTGGCAAAATAGCAGAAGGCCAGTGTGGATGGATAAGGAAGTGTTAGATAGGCTCAAAATGAAGGATTAGAGGGTGGAAGCAATGACAGGTGAACTGGGAGGAGTATAAAGAAACTGTCTGAGTGACCAGGAACCACATTAGGTGGGCAAAAGCCCAGAGAGAACTAAATCTGGCCAAGGACATCAAAGATAATAGGAAAAAATTCTATAGATATGTCAGGAATATAGGCAAGGCTAGGGAGGCTGTGGGCCCTCTCTGGAAGGTAACGGGAGGCTTGGCCACCCAGGATATGGACAAGGCTGAGGTACTGAATGAATTTTTGTTTCAGTCTTCACTGGCAAGGGTTCTAACTGCACTGCTCAAGTCATAGAAGGCAAAAGCAGGGGCTCTGAGAATGGACAACTGCCCACAGTAGAAGATCAGGTTTGAGACCACCTGAGGAACCTGAAGCTGCTTAAGTCCATGGGACCTGATGAAACCTATCCACGGGTCCTGAGGGAGCTGACGGATCAAGTTGCCAAGTCACTTTCCATAATATTTGAGAAATCGTGGCAATCTGGTGAAATTCCTGCCGATTGGAGAAAGGGGAAGATAACCCCAATATTGAAATAAGGGAAAAAAGGGGACCCAGGAAACTACAGGCCAGTCAGTCTCACCTCTGTGCCTGGCAAGATCATGGAGCAGATTCTCCTGGAATCTCTGCTAAGGCACATGGAAAATAGGGACGTGATTGGAGACAGCCAACATGGTTTCACCGAGGTCAAATCCTGCCTGACAAATTTGATGGCCTTCTATGATACTGCCACAAACTCGGTGGACAAAGGCAGGGCAACATATGTTATCTTCCTGGACTTATGCAAAGCATTCGACACTGTCACAGATGACGTCCTAGTCTCCAAATTGCAAAGTCACAGGTTCAATGGATGGACCACTCGGTGGATAAGGAACTGGCTGGATGACGCACTCAAAGGGTTGTGGTCAATGGTTCAATGTCCAAGTTGCGTCCAGTGACAAGTGGTGTCCCACAAGAGTCAGTACTGGGACCAATACTACTTAACATCTTTGTTGGAGACATGAACAGTGGGATAGAATGCACTCTCAGCAAGTTTGCTGATGACACCAATCTCAGTGGCACAGTTGACATGCTGTAGGGAAGGGATACCATCCAGAGGGACCTGGACAGACTTGAGAGGTGGGCTAATGCAAATGGCATGAAGTTCAACCAAGCCAAGTGCAGGGTCCTGCACCTGGGATGTGGCAATCCCAGGCGCAAATACAGGTTGGACAGAGAATGGCTGGAGAGCAGCTCTGAGGAGAAGGACTTGGCAGCGGTCAAGGATGAGAAGCTCAACATGAACAAGCAGTTCACACTGGCAGTCCAGAAAGCCAACTGTATCCTGGGCTGCATCAAAAGAAGCGTGACCAGCAGGTCACGGGAGGTGATTCTGCCCCTCTACTCTGCGTTCGTGAGACTCCACCTGGAGTACTGTGTCCAGCTCTGGAGTCCTCAACACAGAAAGGACATAGAACTGTTAGAACAGTTCCAGTGGAGGGCCACAAAGATGATTAGAGGGATGGAGCACCTCTCCTATGAGGACAGACTGAGAGAGCTGGGGCTGCTCAGCCTGGAAAAGAGAAGGCTCTGGGGAGACTTTATAGCAGCCTTCAGGTATCTGAAGGGAGCCTACAGGAGAGCAGAAGGACTCTTTGTCAGGAGGGGAAGTGATAGGAGGGGGGGTAATGGTTTTAAATTGGAAGAGGGGAGATTTATATTGGATATTAGGAAGAAATTATTTCCTGTGAGGGTGGTGAGGCACTGGAACGAGTTGCCCAGAGAACTTGTGGATGCCCCATCCCTGGAAGTATTTAAGGTCAGGTTGGATGGGGCTTTGAGCGCGCTCATCTAGTGGGAGATGTCCCTGCCCATGGCAGTGGGTTTGTAATTCGATGATCTTCAAGGTCCCTTCCAACTCTAACCATTCTGCGATTCTATGACTGTATGTAGTGGTTGTCAACATCTATTGATACATCTATTGATTTAACCCTCAGAGTCTTTGTATCTAGACTTCTACCATATTATTGAACCCTCATAAAAGAAAAACAATAATTGCACTCATTATCTCCTTAAGAAAACAGAGATGGGCAGGTATGCAAGAAAGAACTGCAGGCATTGTGATATTCAGTTCTGCAATTCCTAGCATTAAAATTCTAGTTTAGGCATAGAATTGCACAATTTTTCCATAGTAACCCTACCAATTACACCAAAGGAAATAAGGTTTCACAGTACTCAGCATAATGAAGCTTGTTAAAATGAAAGAGAAAACACTGTTTATAAAATTCTACTGTCACCATGAACTTAGATATTCTAGATTTTCCTATTGGGTGTTAGGTTTCAGCCTAAAAAGGCTATCATGCCTAACAAAAAGAGTAGGGCTTCATCATAGTTTAGTGGAGCAGTAGTTCACAGGTACTCCATTAAAAGTGAAAGATAGTTGGGGATCCTTTTCCTTGTTACTTGCCTTTGGAAGTGTCATAAATGAAGGTGTGACTATCAGTTTCAGTTTGATATAGTATGCAGTTGAACTGATGGCTTCAGCCCTTACAATAAAGACTCAATAGAAATTGTTTTCTGATGTTCCATCATCCTATGTGAGCTGCTGAAGTAAAAATTGTTTAAGGATGCACTAGAACAGAGTAGGATCTCTCACAGTCACAAAGTCTGAAATGGCAGGCTGTAATTAATAGATGAAGGCAAGTACAAAATGACTTCTTAACGTCTCCCTGCTGAACTGATTCACCTCTACTAAGTGATAATGCAATCAAGGGTGAAAAGTTCTGGTACAAAACATAACAAGGGCAATTGTTTCCCAGGCCAACAGAAGATGACATAGATGAGTCACACAGATGACTGCAAGAATGGAGGATAGCAGATGCCAGGCCTGAGACTGAGATCAAGGAAAAAGGAGTTTGCATCCCAGTGATGCAAACTTTTTTTTTGGTGTGTATATGGTTGGGCTTGATGATCTCAGATGTCCCTTCCAACCATGAAAATTCTTTTATTCAGTGATACTGATGCAGCCTGATTCACAACAAAGAGCTTGTCTTAAGTGGAAATTTAACACAATCAAATTTAGGTTTTAATAACCGTGAAACCATGGTATGGCTTTATAATAAGCATATCTGAAGGCAGATAAAGACTTTGAAAAATTTCCTTCTAATATTTGTTTGCACATTAACCAAGCTGACATGAACCTGTTTGCAGGCTTACCCTGAACAAAATGACACTCTGGTTGAGGTGCAAGTTTCATGACAGCTGAACTTTAAATGGCAACCTTCCTAGTGGGAGTCAATGAGAAAAAATAAAAAGGGTTATTTTTATGTGCAGACAAACTTTGGGCTACAAAACAGACAAGACTGAACAGGCAAAATAAGTGTAGTTGATTTACTCAGTGCTCTCATTGGCCAGTGGGCTACGTGGCTCTCACCTTTGTTTCAAATGTCTCCTAGAAGCATTTAAGCTCCCTAATATTTAGAGATTTCTGAACACAGGTGGCTTTCTTGAGATATGAGCCCCAAATCTTCATTTTAAATTTACAGAATGAGCCACATTCTTCAACCTGACAGCCATGCAGAAATTCTGTACTTGTCTTTGGTTTGGGTTTTTTTTCCTATTGCTTTGTTTTGAGATTGCTTTTTGGTTTGTGGTGACTCATGAGTTTGGGGGCTTTTTTAAAATTATTTTTTTTTAATACAATGATGAAACAAACATCACTGTATAAAAATGTAGTTGAAAGTTCTAACTGAATTTATCACATTTTAAATAAACTACTGAGACACAAAATAAGTTAATATGGTTTTGCAGTTTAATGTATGAGAAAGAGGAGACAAATATAAGATACATGTCTCAAAGGAAGCAATTAGACATTTCAGACATAACATTCTTCTAATCCTATAAGGTAAATTATGTGTCCTTATCTGAGTCTGTGTTGACTGCCAATGACCTTAACACACATCTCCCTGTGGCTGGAAAACAAGTTTGCCATTTCTCAGTATTTTCTCCAAAAATAAATTTTACTGAGATGTTTTTACTTTCTTTCTTTCTTGCATGGCATAACAACTTTTAGTTTGCTCTGTATTAATTTTTCAAAACTCAATATTGTAACTGAAATGAAATAAAAAAAAAAAAAAGGAACCTCAGTACAAAAAATATTGAATGGAAATTTCAATGACGTAGCACACAAATATGTTGAAAAATATGTATGAAAGAAATGAAGGAAATAAATTGATCCCAAATATGCTCTTATGCTCTTAATATGATGACATTTTTTTATGTCCTCATAAAAAACAGGGATCTCCTGTATCATGGAAGAGGGAGAACTTACAAATGCAAGCTACTAAATCCAAGACTTATCATAGAGTCATAGAATGCTTTAGGTCCTTAAAGGGACCTTAAAGATCATCTAGTTCCAACCTTACTGCCATGGTCAGCAATAACCATGTCAACTTCTCTTCCATAATATCAGATTTATGTAAAGCATAAACAACAATAGATTGTAACACATATGGCAAATGCACAAACACATATGACAGCTTTGAATTGTGGGTTTACAGAGGCTGATGGGAGAATTTCATCTGTTTACCATGAAGCCACATTTCATAGGGCCACAGAAGCAGTAGTAGAAAGAGACCTCTGGAGGTCACTGAGTCTGGCCTTTTTCCTGAAGTAGGACTGTTAGATCAGATTTCTTACAGCATGCCAGAGGGTAGTCAGAAAAAGGTATGAGTGATTTTATTAGTGTATGGGTATACAGATCATAAAAACATATACTATATACAAAATACACAGATTGATTCATTTGTTCCATTCAAGATTTCATCCAAGGATTTCTAAGAGCTTTAAAAAGTATTATTTGGATTTCAGTATACTCCTGGTATGAATTATGGAATTATCATCCAGAACCTCCTGACCTATTTAGCAGCCTTGGTTTAGACTTTCAAAAATTTATTTTACTATCTTTCAGAATAATAAAGAAAAACTAAGCCATTTATGATGGTCATTTGCTGTAACCAAAATGTAAGTCAATTTCCACGGATGACTGCTAGCGGCAAACATTTGGAGGTATTTTTTCAAAAGACATCAAACATTTACCAACGCTGAAAGTCTGTTAGAGTTCCAAAGTTTCTAAATTAAGGAAATAAATTTAAAAAATATATTACATATTTTTAACATATTTTAATATATACTTATAATTATTACATAAACAGGCATAAGAACAAACATACTGCACTCAAGGTTGCTTCAGAGTTTTAGCTTTCCTTCATGACCTGATATTTTAAGTTGTAAATTAGGAGAGGCTAAGAATCTCTATTCCTGTCCATTTTCTCTCTTTCATCATGTGCATTTGTTTGCATAATATAGAAGAGCAGCAGGGCAGAGTAATTACGGCAATCAGTCTCTGAACACATTAATCTGCTCTAAACTGCAGGGAGTAAATGATCCAGAAAGAAATCCAGCTGAGAAATATTTCTTTTGTTTGTGGCAAATCTCATACAAAGTTTAAATCATGCAAGGGCAACTTGCAATTTATTTCATGGTTGCCTAGATATCAGCAATTAACACATCTGGTAAAAAATGTTTGATTTGAAGAGGCTTATAAAGCATTTAGTTTGTTAGCTAATGAACATGGTATTGTAAACAATAACAAAGGCTATTCTTTGTTTACTTGTATGGAGAATAATTCTTGTTAGTCATAATACTTTTGCAATAAACTGATGCTAAAGATTTGATTTCTACAGCTCTATCACTCATATTTACTAAAAATCAAGACAGTGAATGCAGGCTACAAAACTAAAAGATCTGTTGTCTCAGACAGCAAAAAAGGAATATGATTGCTGTATATCCATCTATATATCCAGTGGGGTAAAAGTGGGACGGAAAATCTTGAATACTCAAAATATATTTGTGTTAGAACTTAGACAATAAAGCTTTTCTATCTTGAAGGAAAGTTGAACACTAGTAGAGTTCCTAAGAAAACTTTATCTCCAGAACTAGAGATTGTTAAGAATAGAGTGGCAAAAGTCAGTCCAGTACACCTGGTCTCCTTGTGTTGAGGCAGGGAAGCAGAGAAGATGATATGCCCAGGTCGCTCTTTTGATTCTCTGAAAAACTTAATTTGAGCAAGGTATCTTTTTAAAAAAATTCCAGCTTGATATAACTTGGATTCATTCACTGTTTATTGCAGTACTCCTCTAACAGTGAAAAAGGCAGAACACATGCTTCAGTAACAGCTTGGTTCATAATCTATATCCTTCATTATTATTCCTTTACTGTAAGTCATTATGCTATGATACCAGAGGGTGGGTCTAATGCCACTCAGACTTTTTAAATCCTAATGTACAAACTGTCTTGTTTCTTTATCAGGATCCTTCTTCATCTATACTTTTTGATTAATCTAAATTCTGCTGAAATGTGAGGGTAGTGACAAGGACAGCTGGAGTTACTGCCTGCAGTTAGTTGACACCCAAAAGTACACAACACTTGATAAAAACCTTGTTGCCACAGACCATATTAAATGTGGTCTTACAGAAGAGTCACAACTGAAAAAAAGAAGGTATTTGCTCCATTGATAACTGTGAAGTCTTAAAAATAATCAAAGTCAGCCTATGATCTTTGCTATTTGCGTAGAGACTTGGCATATATGTAATTTACTAATAACATTGAGAATATAATTCTGAATTTTTAATTCTATGCCCCTATATTATGGTATTCTGTGAAAAGAAACACAAAGATTCTCACCTGAATGAAACATCACAGAATCAATGAAGTGGCTTTATAAATAACAAAATGATAGGTTGAGGAAATTTCTTATGTTTTTGGCAAAGAAAACTCAAACATACTCAGAAATATGTTGTTATTGACCTGTAAGACCAGAAAATTTTGGTTGCTGTTAAAAACATCTTTCAAAGAAGCTGTTGGACTCAAAACCCTGCATGCTTCCCTAATACAAACTCTTACATACCTTTACTGATGTCACCAACACTTGCTTTACCAGCATGTGTCACACAGGCTGCTAGTTTGATCAGCTGATTCAATGTCACTGGCTCAGCCCTGAAAACAACACAGGAGACAGAACACTACTCAGAATTTACTTGTCAGAACTCCTGGTAAAGTGGCGAATGGAGAGCAAGAGTCATACCCATGCTTCATGTACAAGACCGAACTCACACCAGAGAAGATGCCTATAAAAATACTTAAGGAAAGTCTTCGTCTCTCTCAGGAATTACATTCAGGGGCAGTTTGATAAAATGAGTAGTTTATTAAGTTGATGTTAATGAGAGCATCACCCAGAGGCATTAAGACAAAAATAATAGTAACTCTAACACAGTCAACCAAAAAACCAAAAAATAGACAGTGCTGCAAGAAAGAGGCACTGGGCAGGAAACATGGAAATCCTAAACAAAAGTGGAATCTTAACCTCTATATCAATATTTATCTATTAACCTTAAACAATCTATGGCCTTAAGATCAGAAATGCTACATCATTTCATACTGAAAGCAGTAATAGGCTGTTAACTGAACAACAGTAATTGGATCTCAAGCATAAATGTTTTAGGAGCGCACAAAGCCATCTGTTTGCCACCTCTGAGGAAGTATTAAATAAAATTCTACATTTCCCACACAGAGCAGCTGGTAGCAACAACCAAATATACTAGAGTGTTTTACATCTCCTCTGTGGATGTTGTGGGAAATAGCATTAAAAGCTTAAAACATACTTGCTAAAATATTGAGAGATGAACATGCTGTGAAAACTGACCTTTTACAGTTTACCAAAGAGATACCTCAGTATGCTTAGTAATGATATAGTGGTACAGAATTTCTATAGATAACTGTAGGTATTTTTCTCATAGAATTAAAATAATAATAATAATAAAAATGAAGGTCATTGTCTCATCTTTTATTTGTATAATACAGTTACACTCCTGCACTTTTTGCAGTTCAGTACTAAGTGCAGAAAGTCAGTCTTCAGCTTTTTAAGTGGGCAGAAATGTATGAAGTTTAAAATTAGGATATGTGCCAGTAGAAGTAGGATACTGAAGTCTGTGTCTCCTTTTGGGAAGCATTTTCACTGCAAGCTGAATGTATCTCATAGCAAAGGCTTGTTATTCTCATCTCTTCTTTCTCATTCTTTCAAGTGAGAGAACAAATTAGATGAGTTCTCCCTCTCCCTCTTCTCCAAAGGAAAAAAAAAAAAAAAAAAAGAAAGAAAGGTGGTTTGGTGTAAATCTGTAAAAAGTGATTGCAACTGGAAAATTGCAGCTTCAATTAGCAATTGAAGAAAGTAAGTGAACAGAGCCCTGACTTGGAGAAAAAAAATAGGATCTAATATTACAGAAGTGTGGCCTTTGCAATCTTTGAGAAAACCAGGGAAATAAATGAAGGTTGAGATCTGAAGTTTTTAAATGCACATGTGCTAGCAATGCAATGACCTTTAAACTGGACTTGACAGGTATGAGCTTCAAGGTACTGCACTTACAGCTGTCCTTTGTGTAACAGATTTCTATTCACATCTTGAAGAACGGGGATGTAGTCTCTCACAGGCAAATGAAATTTAGCTTGCAATTTGAATGTCCACTAGAAAGCCCATGGACTTTAGCATTTCCACCTTATTTCCCAAAAGAACAAATGGGAGAAAATATTTCAACTTCAAAACAAAAAATAGAGGTTTCTACTGCTCTAGCATTCAGCCATGAGAGACTGTCCACAACAGTGTAAGCTTCAAGCTGAGATACTCTGGAGTGTTTTTTTCTGTTGTTCAACATTGAATTTTCTCCATAAGGTAAAAAAACTTAAGTGCATAGTGCTTTCTGATTTCCAAACACCTTTGAGAAGAAAAATTTTAATGTTTACAGTAAGCATGACAGAACATCATAAACTGCAAAAATTGAAATAAGAGAACCAAATGAACAATCCTGAAAAGCAGAGACATTTTCTGTTTAGAGTCGTGATTTCCCTGCACAGCTGGAAGAAAATATGGTGTATTTTAATCCATAGTTGTGCTTAGCAAGGTGAGTTTGTTGTAGCTGAAAGCAGTTATTTATCTATGCATGATGGAACAGGAAGCACAGCTTTATTCTGGGTTTCATTTTCCCAACACTCAAATCTTTGGGAATTTGTGGATGAATGGTAGAAGACTCTTTTAGGCATATTTATGTTTCATTTCTTCCATATTTGGTTAATTTCTTATTTAGAGAACTACCACAATAATACAAATTTATAAAAATGTATTTGATACTTTTTGGCTAATGGTCATGTGGGTAATTTCTGTTTTCATTTAGTATGGATTTGCAGAATTTTCAAGAGGCAGCATGTCAAACCAGCTGTGGGTAAGAAGGGTGAGAAAGAAGCCAGTTTGTCTTCACGTAAAGGAAAATTTCCCTTTACACTAATTATAAAGCATATATCACACTATACAGTTGTACATAGTTCTTATAAAAAATATTGCTTAGCATTGGAGCCACATTGATCCAAGAAATTATCTATTACTATTTGATCTTTTTCAGAGAACTATGGAAAATAGCAGTAAGGCTGAGCATTTCACTTTCTGCCTTTTACTAAACTGAATTCAGACTACAGAATTGCTTCCTGAGAGGATACTGGCTGGGAACGTGATCAATGAGAGACTTGAGAGGTGTAAGATATGGCTTATATTTAAGGACTGGAGTAAATGAATTAGCTACACTACTGAATGCCTCAGAGCTACCTCATGAATTACTGCTTTAATGGGAAATAGTCATGCATATCCCCTAAGTTATACTAGGCTTGATGGAGGAGTAGAGTAGCATAACAAGTAAAAATTAATTTAGAGATTTGATAGGACATGTGGTGGAGACTCATCATCTTCACACAGTTGACTGTTAAACACTGTGTCCCTGGAAGAATTATAACACTAAATAATTATTTCCTGTTAACTTACAGTTTCTTTCTTGAGGGCATTCTGTGCTCATTTAAATTTGGTCTCAGCATTGGGGTATAAACATATTATCCCTAATGCTAATTACAGCAATGGTGAGGATAACTGAAATTACTTCTGTCCTGTTCTAAACTTAATGGGTGGATGAGCATAGAAATGGGTATTAGTTAAAAGAAGTAAAAAACAGCTTGTATAGATAGCCTGAATATTTTAAATTTTTCTTTCTGGCTTTCTTTGTTCTTCAAAGGCAGCGCATCTTGATAGTTTTTCAGTCTTTGCTTCTTTAACAGGCAAAAATGACTACAGACAGAAATCACCCTAATGTGGATCCAGATATAAACTCTGACATTTAAAAGTCCTAGCAACAGTCAGGGTCCTAAATACCAGAATTTCTTGTGTGTTTTTTGTTGCTTACTTGGATACAAAATTAAATGCAAGAACAGCTTACTAATTCACAGCAGTTATTTGCATCTACTGATTTGAACGGGTGTGTGCACATTTATATCTGCTGGATAGTTTAGCAGGAGCCTTTAAAGCATTTTAAAGAGATTTAGCTCTTCATTTGTCACTCTATTTCAGGACTGAAGTGTGCTTTTAAAAGAGTTATCAAAGCAGAGGTGGTCTCTAGTGAAGTGACATCTGTGGTCATTTGGAAATCCAAACTGTTAAGTAACTACATATGCAACAGTTTTCAACTTCAGTTCAAAAAAAAAATCACTGGTAACTCATCTCTTTTCTATGAGAAAATGCTGCAGTGTCATAAAGCACCTTAATATAACAGGCTGTTTATTTCCGTATACATCTGTCTACCAATCAGACTTAACGTTTTGCTTTGTTGAGTACATATGGCTGAGAGAGATTTTAAAAAGAAATGTACATAATCATGGTATAGTTAATGGATTTAAGGAATGCTGGCCTCCTCAAACTTCAGATCTGGACAAATGAGAAATACTCTGGGCACCAGGATGCACTGACCAGCAGAACAGACTGCTTCTCCTCCTGATGCACAGGAGTAAAAGCCAAGCTAGAGCTGCCAAGAAAAGGTGTTATGCATGTGGAGTGACGGAAAAGTAGCAGCAGCAAATCTTGTTTTCCTGGGCTCCTTTTCTGTTAATCTCTTTTGTTATTTATGCTGCTGAGAAACTTGAAAGAGTTCTGAAAGTCTCGAGTACTCCTTGCTAAACCAGAGGCTAAAAATGATGTTCTGTGGAAGGTAAAGGCCAGAATAATACTTTATTTCTGCTACAGGATTCATCACATGCTTCTGAATGTCACATGTAATTTTTATGAGACACGTTTATTTTACATTTACATGGTGCATAGTTGCTGTTAAATTAAGGATGTTTTCCTTCCTTATGGCCATCCAGATAACCACTCATGAGTCTCATGTAAATTCACACAGCAACTGAAAGTAAAGCAAAAACCAGTGTTCAAGTCTGCAATCCAACTCACTGAATTGCTTAATCTTAGACATAAAATTTATTAGATTTAGTAAACAGATCCCATTTTTGGCCAGGAGTCACAAAGGCTCAGTGCCAGTTCATTATTCCTATCATTCAATCATAAAAACTTGTATATGCTATTAATATGCTATTTGCAGATCCTGAATGCCAGAAATAATCCGAGTGTTAAATCAGACTTCTTGCATCATTCATGAGGTCCTGTGCAATATTATTTTTGCAACTCAGAAACAAGCAGTATTCCTACTTTGGGAAATAAGTCATATGCAACAGTATTTGTCTTGTAGGGTCATCTAATAAAATTTCTAAGCTTTGATATAATTAAAGGCAAAGATCTAAGTTATTGTAATGTTGGGGCTAAATTTCACTTTGAAAAAATAATTTAAATGACCAAAAAAGTACAACAAAATTTCTTCTTTAAGATCTCCCCTCTGAGGCCTCTGATCCTTTAAGCAAGGTTATTCAATCTATGTCATACACAAAATATATTTTGCAGAATATATTTTTAAAAACATCGATTGTAAGCAATATAAATGTCATGTGACTTGGAATTAGTCACCTGGCTAGTGTGATTAAAAATCTGTAGTCAACAGCACAGAAGGGAGCAACATGGCTAGTCTGAAACCTAAATCTTTGAGTCTTCAGTCCAAATGATCTTGTATCAGTCAGCTGACCACTGGTAATTTTTACCACTGACATTCTTACATTTCCCTGGTCAGCAGAACCATTTTGCTGCTGTTGCTGTTTCCTGTAAATCAAGCTTTTTTTTTACATAATTCCATATTTTTAGTAAGTGTGAAAATTCATTAGCTTTCTCTTTGGAACCACAAATTAAGTTTGTAAGAACGTTATTATTAGTAATAATATTTTAACCAAGGAAAGGATTTTTTATCATTATTGTTATTTGTTTTACCTCACTGTTAGTGCAACCAAATTCAATTCATATGTGTATCTCTATATATGCATAGCAAGGCTGTGTTTTAGAGTCTAATTATTTTTAACTCAAAGTATCAAGAAAATTTCATCTTGGAAATTCTTTTTATTCATTTTTCTTTTCCTCCAGAAATTCAGTATTCATTAAGCAAAAAAAAA
>VZRU01016773.1:181594-191830 GCA_013398155.1 Pedionomus torquatus | reverse complement strand
GACTTTTTTTTTTTTTAACTTTGCTGTTTGCCTGATGAATATTGGTGTATTTTCACACAAAGTGTGGCAAGCTCTACATGCATAACAAATTCAGCAAATGAGTAAAACTCATCCCTTCAGCATAAAGATTGGCCTGACACTATACTGCTGTGCTAGTCACTTCATGAGGCATCATTATGCTCTTCTTCAGTGTAGAAATCTGCAAGAGTAGTCTATGGAATTTTTTCTTGCTTACTACAGAAGTACTAGAATGAACCCAAAAGGTACTATGAAGTGTCTTAGCCTGTAGTTATTACTGCAGTCAATTTTCCATTTAGGTGTGGAATGCGCTTAGCATGGGTATATTTCACATGTGAACATTAAAAATGTGATGCTGAACCCATGTAGGTGCTAAAAGTGAGCTGCAATGCCTTTTTTGTTGTTGACAGAAAAACTGTCAGTGAATGCAGAAGGGATCTTGACAGTTAACAACTTTTCACACTGTATAACATAGACCTTTCCAGTAGGTGGAGGGTGCTATTCTACCCTTACATATCTATCTCCTAATCACGTTTTTCATTCTTTAAATATGCTGTTCTCTGAGAGACTTATTATTACCTTCTTGTTTTCTACTACATCATCTGAAGTGGTAGCACTGTAGTCTAAGGTGGAAGAATCCCTGAAACAGGCCGATTTATAGTGCAGGCTCCTCACAGAACTAACTGAAATAAAGAGACCACTTGCACATTCCTGCACATTCTGGAGCACCTCTGCTACGAGGACAGGCTGAGGGAGCTGGGGTTGTTCAACCTGGAGAAGAGAAGGTTCCAAGGAGACCTAATTGCAGCCTTCCAGGACCTGAAGGGGGCTACAGGAAGGCTGGGGAGAATCTGTTTACCAAGGCCTACAGTGATAAGACAAGGTGTAATGGCTTCAAGTTGAAGAAGAGCAGATTTATATTGGATATTAGAAACAAATTCTTTACTATGAGGTTGGTGGAGCACTGGAGCAGGTTGCCCAGGGAGGTGGTTGAGGCTCCTTCCCTGGAGATATTCTAGGCGAGGCTTGATGAGGCCCTGGGCAACCTGGTCTAGTTGGGGGTGTCCCTGCGACTGCAGGGAGGTTGGACTAGATGACCTTTGGAGGTCCCTTCCAGCTTGGATGATTCTATGATTCTACTTTCACTTTAAAATCAGGAAGGACATACATACAAAATGGCTCCAATAATAATAGCATCCTCTGCAGTTTATAACAAAGAAACACTAAGCATATGTTGACTTGACAATCACTGGCAGGGCTTAGTTGCACTTAAAACACCTCTTTAACTACCTCAGAGGAATTGTGTTATTTTATTTTCTCATTTTGAGGTAAAATTTGCAAAACAAATGAGCTTCTGCAAAGTTTCAAATAGATGTTCTTATCCAAGAAACACAGTGAATTTTGTTTTTATTTTTTCTAATTTTTAGTATCCTATTCCTCTCTGAGGACATCTGATTTAATTTCTTTTGTAGCAATATATATAATATCATAATTATACAGTAATTTTATCATATCTATAGATTGCCTGATACCTAAAGTGATTGGGTGCTCCATAAATTTAAATATTTTTCATTCATTAGATATCAATAGAAGAACAGAGAGTGCCTTTATTTACATAATATTTAGATGAAACATAACTTCTGTGTGCACTTCAGTTTTTGTATGTACTATTCTGTGTACATATGTATGAAGAGATACATGCACAATCTCATTGAATTTCTTTAACTGTTACCTTCAAATGCTAATGAAACTGAAATTAAACTCAGTAGACTTCCCCAGTATGATATTTTCTCATTCATCCTTGAAGTAAAACAAAACAAAACGTAAAATGCAGACCCAGTCTTGAAAACACTATCCTTTACCAAGACTCTTGGAAAAGGGATGAGTTTAGCAACTTACCCAAATGAAAAAGAAGATGGATCCAAATCCCATTAGAGTAAATTCTTTCCATTAACTAAAATAGGTTTTGGATGAGGCCCATGGCACCCATGTTTTTAGTGATTTGTACTAAAAATTTGGAAGAAATGACAGCAACACATTAAAATGACATACTGGAAATGTGCTTTGTGCTATGCTAAAAATAGCTTCTAGATCATCTTTAAAGAGAGAGCTCATCAAGGCTGTTGAATAACCAGAGTAATAGCTGTCCAGATGCCATAATGAGATTTATGTAAAATATTGCGTGGGCAGAAATTATAATTGCTTTTTTTTGTTGTTGTCACAGAAGAGAAGTTTTCATTTTTCAATTTCCAGCCTTGTGAAGTTCATTTAACAGGCACAGATTACAGTTTGACTTCAGGTTATCACTACCTATATGTCAAATGCATATATAAAAATATGCTTCAGGGAAGTTGAATAGTAAATATTAGTCCTTGTTTCAGTTTCTTAACTGGGTGTTTTACTCTTTTCATAGTGTTACCATATCTGGGTACAGATAAACTTTTCTTAAGTCCAAATAATGAATATAGGATACAGAGAAAATAAATATTATTCTAAATATTACTAGAAGTATTAATAGTGATCTCTGAAAAATATTTTCAAATTAGGCTGAAGTTCTTCAGAAGCTCTGCCTGTAGAGGTAAATCTCTCTTTTCTATGGGAAGCACTTTAAGCTTCCTTCTTGCCAATCCTGATTATGCAGTGTACATTTGTTAGGAAGAAACGCCTATGGTAAAGGCTAATGCAGAAAAGATTGTTCTGCTGAAAAACTTTAAATTGACGTGATGAAAGTCTACATGAAATACTTTATTAAGGTATGTCTACTTCTTTTTCATGTTAACTTAATGAAGAAATAGAATCCAGGACACTCAAAAGCTTGCAGTTCTCATAAATGTGCTTCAAAAATGAACCAGTGGGGAACCCCTAAATTAAATCTGATAAACAGCATTTGAAATTACATTTTCAGACTGCTCAGCAACAAATTCTTTTTAATTGTTTATATTGACCTTGCTTTTCCAATAAAAAAAATCCTCTTACAATGTGTAATGTTTCCCTGAATAGAAAAGACTTAATTAGGCTTAATTTGCACAATCAGAGATCATAAACAGATTATAATTTGCATTGCAAAACTGTGGAGGATCATTAAGGTTACATTTGGTATGGTAGTTATAAAAAATTTTATTGAATAAATATCTGTAGCTTAAGGTCAAGCAGTATAATGAAAATATAAATCCTTTTATGAAAATATAATTGGTTTTCTCCTGGATATTGCTGTCCACTGTAGAAAGGCTGAAGAGATGGAGCTAGTTCCATGTATATATGATTGATATTTTAAACTGTTATTACATAATCATTTTGAAGAACCATATGATTGAATTTTTTTTCCTGTAGTTTATTAAATAGATTATTAAAAGTCCCCTCAATCCGTCAGTTTTGGTGGAAGCAAGGCTTAATGAGGAAAATAAAATCATTTATTATGAATCAAAGCTAACATTAAATCCATTTCTCCCTTGCTCCTATTCTTGTTTTACTTCATTTACTACTGTCATTTGGTACTTGATCTTTAAGGTCTCTTCCAACTCTAACCTTTCTATGATTTTATGATTTAAAGCAGCATGAAAACATACACTTAGAGAATGTCCTCTTTCTAATTATATTACATATATTTAAAATAGCCCTCCTAAGCTTTTTTTTTTTTCAATTGGAAACAGAGTTCACAGGCAAGTAATGTTGTTATATTTCTTTGCTCATCAACTTTTTTAAATTCTGCAAGGGGGAGGGAAGGGGAAAATATGTAGCATTGTCAAATGCTTCTTCAAACATGAACACTGGACCAGTAAAAATGACTGAGAAGTCACACAGCACCCTGACCTGAAAAAAAGTATTGATATTTCTCTCACCTTCAAATCTGAATAAGAGCAGATTCTTTAACAGTACAGAGAATGATGATCATCAGTGAATGAATCAAGAGTATTACAGAATCACAGAATCACTGAATCACCTCGGTTGGAAGGGACTTTTTAAGATCATCTAGTCCAACCAATGGTGAAAAAAAAAAAAATCTAAAAAAACCCTACAACCATCAACAACACAACACACCACCCAACACCAAGTCATATCCTTGAACACCAAGTCAACTTCTCTCTTGAATACCTCCAGGGATGGTGCCTCAACCACCTCCCTGGGCAGCCCATTCCAATACCTGACAACCCTTTCAGTAAAGAAATATTTCCTAATATCTAACCTGAACTTACTCTGGCGCAGCTTGAAGCCATTACCCCTTGTCCTATTATCTGTAACTTGGGAGAAGAGTCCAACCCGCACCTCTCTACAGCCTTCTTTCATGTAGTTGTAGAGAGCTATAAGGTCTCCCTCAGTCTCCTCTNCGACAGTCGACCAACACCCCTAAGTCCTTTTCTACCAGGCAGCTCTCCAGCCATTCTTCCCCGAGCCTGTAGCGCTGCCTGGGGTTGTTTTGACCCAAGTGCAGGACCCGGCACTTGTCCTTATTGAACCTCATTCTGTTGGTCTCAGCCCATTGATCCAGTCTGTCCAGATCCCTCTGCAAAGCCTCTCTACCCTCCAGCAGATCAACACTCCCACCCAACTTGGTGTCATCTGCAAATTTGCTGAGGGTGCATTCGATCCCCCCATCCAGATCACTAATAAAGATGTTGAAGAGAACCGGCCCCAGCACCGAGCCCTGTGGGACACCACTAGTGACCGGTCTCCAACTGGACTTCATTCCATTCACCAAAGTTTCACTTTGAAAATACCTGAATATATATTCAACAAGATCTAAATTTTGTCCAGCAAAAATGCCATCTATTCAGTATGTAGAAAAGTATGCATTCAGCAAAAGCTGAAAAATAAATGACAAAATCTTGTTGGAGTTACACCATGTTGATTTAATGCAAAGTGAGATGGCTTCAGATATGTTGTTTTCACTAATACACATTCAATTCCACAGAAGTACGTTATATTTATTCATAGCAAAATAGCAGATGCTGCTGTATTGTGTTAGCTTGGATGAGTATATGTTGTGTGGAAATATGCATTGGATGGGCAAATACTTCTGACTGGAAAAAGTTGGAGCTGAGAAATACATTTATTGATGTGAATGAAAATATATTGACTTTGTCAACAAGTTACTGACTTCTACAAATATATGTTTTTGAAAGAAAACCTATTTATATATAAAATGTAATTCTATCAGTTGGAAGGTACTGTTATTGATTTCAGAAGCAATTGACAATTTATTAGATTCAGCAAAATGACGTTGATTTCAGTGGCTATTGCATATATTTCCCTGAAATTGTACTGTATTGAAAAATAAAACAAACATAAATCCAACTTTACTGTTTCTAATCTCAAAAGCATTGTGATAACCAGATACCTCTCAGTCTATTAACTTGTGAGGTTTTGTTTGGATTCTTTAATTTCTAGTCTTTCTCTTACTGTGACTTCCATTTCTGTAACTGAGGAGCTTCCACTTATTCACAGCTCTTTGATTTCCTATTGATGCACACCATTAACAACTATGCCTTTGATTGAACTAACGCCAAAAGTCACGTTTTAAAGACTTGTTCTTTCAAGAGTTTCATCTCTTACAATAGAATTAGCCACTAGGAAGATAGGATAATAACAAATGATGTCTTACTCCTTCCTAAGTCAATATCTATGACTCCATGGAGTTTCTATGACTCTTCTATGAGTTTGTAATGGAAAAAAATGTTATTGTAAGGGATTTTATCTCCAATAAGAAGTTTCGTAAAAATGTGTATTTGTTACATTTTATAAATATTTTTTAAAATATTTTTGATTTGTTTTTTAAATGCAATAACATTTTTTCTCCACCTCATGTCCCATTTCAAAACTAATTTCTGTGATCTCCAATTTCCAAGGTTGCTAGCTTTCAACTCCCAAACTGGACTGCTTGATATCCTAATTCCCAATTCCTGTATGTATTCAGTCATTGACAGCCTATTTTATTCCCATATCTTCTTTCCTTTCTAATGTTTCTTTACCCTTCTCCAAGATTGCTGTTTAGCTACTTTGAGAACTTGCTGAGAGCATTTTGATAGCTCAATGAAAAACTGGTATTTATGAAGACATAGTGGAAAACAAATTATTGAAGACCAGGGACCACTTGTGTAGCTAATATAATTGAAACAGAAATGAAAGTACATTAAACCAGTTATAGCAATGATGAGAAGTTATTATGACATCTATCATTATATACACATAGGTACACATAACAAGCAGCTGGTCAAAACACCAGTTAGTTGTAGATTGTTTGTTCAGTTAACTGTAAATATTTAAATAAGAAAAAAAGGTGATGATATAGGCATGAGGGCAAGAGATGGGAAATTATTTTTCCTTATCATCAAGTATGGTTATAGTATAAGTAGTTTCCAGCTCTTCTGGAACCTTTGAAATAGCTGTGCTGTTCTGTTTTCAAAAAGGACAAAAAAATACCTTGCTGGCCATAAGTAGTAGAAAACCGGTGATGTTACTCACATAAGATGACAGAGTCAAGTTCTTCTGATTGCAATGTGAGACTTTAATGTGAGACTATTTCTGTTAGATTTGTGTCAGAAGCTTTGACCTGTAGAGACACCTTTTGTTCCCCTTTTCCCAAAGACTATTTATATGAAGTAGAGCAGTTCCAATGGGAAGGACTGAAACTTCATCAATTCCTCCTTAAAAAAGAAATAGGTGTCACTACAAGCAGGAAGACTAAGTTCAGGTATTACATCTGACTGAGGTAGGTACTTGATTCTGGATTTGACCTGAATTTATTAAGCACTGGACTCCTGCTTTAGCTGAAAATTTAATGGAACTGAACTCCCTTCCCTGATTAAAATTATGCTTAAATAACTATGTTCCCACAAAAAAAGATTATTTTAGGAAATTACCATTTCCATCAGTGTGCATGTTACAGAGCAATTTAAAAAAAAAAATAATCTGATGAAGATAATAAAAATTCTGCAATGATATCCTCTGGTTAATTCATAAGGAATCAATTTTAAAAGTGTACTTCCAAAGATACTACAGCTCATCCTACCAGGGCACATTTCTTGTCTGTATTAGGTTTCTCTTTCTGTGTTCTTGAAAACAAAATACTTGAAAACCAAAATAATGAACACTATTTGGTGCTTTTAGGAGGGTTTATGAAATATGGAATACAGCATTTGGAAAACTGAAGACACTTTATTTCCAAAAAAATGAGATAAATTTTGAAGAAAGAAAGCTCAGCTTAAAATTTGATCTTCAAATGACACTGTGCTGTATATATAGATTGAAAACCTTGATCTTAAGTTTTCCATCTAGAAAAAATTTGTCTTGATTCACAGAAATCTGAAAATAAAATAATAATTAAAAAAAGGCTTTACATGGCAAATGTTGTGGTTTAACTTCAGGCAATAGCAAGGAACCATGCAGCTGTTCACTCATTCCTCCCACAGCTGTGGGATGAGGGTACAATCAGAAGAAAAATGCAAAACTCACGGACTAAGCTAAATGCAGTTTAACAGAACAGCGAAGGAAAAAGTAAAACAATGACAAAACTGATAGAGGAGTATACAAAACATGACTAATGTACCACCACTCACCTCATGCTGAGTGGCTGAATCAGGGAAGCCCAAACCTGCTCCCAATCAGAGATTTCTTATCCCTTCCTTTGGCCAGCCCTTTGGGCTATAGACTGGGCATGGTATCACATGCACCCAATACCAGTGTCTTGTTCCATCTCCTTGTGAAAATTAACCTTACCCCCAATGGAATGAGGACAGCAAAATAAGAACAACTGATTGCAAGGGACTATAGACTTGATTTGGTTTCTAAAGGGAGATGCAAAATGTCGTGGTTCTGACCTAATGAGAAAAGACAGATGATGTTCCCTCCTCCACCCTTTGGGAAAAAGAGAGGAAGAAATTAAAGAGATTCAAGAGTTTAGAAAAAAAAAACTAAACTACTTTAATGAAAATTTAAAAGATAATAATCAAATAAATAATAAAAAGATAATTTAGAAAAAAAAAAGAAAGGGAAAAAGAAGTATACAGTATATACTGTATATATATTTATATATATATAAAACTGTATCAGGCTCCCAGGATGACAATCACATCACCATCAGGCTTCAGGAAAAGTCCCAGACTGGACTCGGTGATCAACAGGGCTGGATTCCAGATTTGGAGTCAGGAACACTCGGATCAGGATCAAAGGCAGATGAACAGGTAGGGTCTTCCTTGGATGTCAGCCATCGAAGGAGAATTGACCCTTTAATCCCTCAGCTTTTAAACAGGGCATGATGTGGATGAGATGGAATACCCCTGTTGGTCAGTTTTAGGCCACCTGCCCTGTCTGTTCCTCCTTGCAGGTGGGACCCCTTTATGCTTTTCCACCTCTGACCCTCCAACGGGCCAAGTAACAAAATTACCCGACCTTGGTTGTTATAGCAATAAGTATAAGCAAGGGCCTCTCTGCATACCACTCCTTGATATAATCAGGTCTTATCACTGCAAGACGAAACAGTTCTGAACAATGTACAGTTAATTTCAGTTTAGTTAGTTAGAAGAGGCCCAGCTAAGAAAATAAAATTGTAAAACAGTAAATTGGTTCATTTTACCTCGAACCAGGACACAAAGTCCATGCAAGGAAAATATATATACCATATACATAAATAGCACACAAATTATACTGCTGTTTCTATTTCTGTTTTAATAGCATATTCTTTGATAGATCCATTTGGCATGACTTAATATGAAACAGGACAATGTCTGTCACTGGCTGTTCACAAGTCTCTAAGAGCTTTTTTTTTTTCTGATTTTGTTTTGTGTTGGGTAGTATAAAATACCAATGAGGATAACTTTGCTAAAATAACTGTTTTAGGTTCACAAAGAGAATCCCCTGTTTTATTTTTGGAGAACATTCAATATATTTTATTTTTTAAGGGCCAAATGAGGATCTATATAGGTACATAAAAGCAATCATAGTAATATGAATGAAAATTATAGCAACTGAAGCACAAAGGGAATATCAATACAACAACAGTTGAGTATTAAAATATTAAGTCACAATACTCCAGTTTCCTGAAATACTCTCCAGTTTCTCCTGGAGAGAATTGTGAAGGTTTGCTAAAGTCACATAATGAACCTTGGAATCATACTTAATGAGTATTCAAAACTGCCTTCCTGGGAGAAAAAATAAACAGTGGTAGGTATGTGTTCAACATACAGACACAAACACACTGTGATCTAAAAGACGTGGAAAAGACCAGGTTACTGAACATGCTCTGAGGGTCTACTAGAACGGAAATTTTTGTCACTGCATAGCAATTCTGTGAACCAATTACTTTTGAGATTGCGTGTTGCTAACAAGTCTTCTTCATTCTGAGTCACAGATGATTTGTGGTACACTTTCCTCACTGTAAGAATATATGTGGTACAGAAACTTCTAAGCAATCAATGGAATGTAAATAAAGCAAGCTATGTCTCTCTGGGGGAAGTTTTCGTTAGTTATGTAGGAGTTCCACAGCCATAAAGGGTACCTTTCAAGGAATCAGCAAATCTAAAAAGACTGAAATTTGCTGTCCTAAGTCTATGTTTCAGGCGATGAGTGATTTATGGGAAAAGGAATGTAATGAAATACGGAAAAGTTTTTTGATGAAAGGACCAGAATGTCCCTTGTATGTGTATGTATTCCTAAGTGGTAAAGCTTTGATTTCATCAGTTCTTGCTCTTTTCACAGTAGAGCACATTCCTACATACAAGGAGGTTATACTATGCTGAGCTAAAATATCTTTATACAGTTAAAACAGCATCCTTATAAACATGCAGTGCTCTAAGAAGCTCATCTTAAAAATAAGATCATTTCAGGTTTCCAAAGTAGTCTCTACAAAAAATATGATGGCAACCACAACAAAACCAGCAAAAACCCAAAATTAAATATCTGTAGGAAATAATACAGGGGAATAAAATCAGACAGGCAGTGAAGTTTTCAGAAAAAAACAGAACACGAAAGGATGACATTCAAATAAGCATAATTCCTGGGTTTGTTAAAAGTAGGGCGGGAGCTCACCATCTGCTTTATATTACTTTAAAAGCCAGGCTTTATTCCATTGTATTTTGTATTTAGTAGGTAATGACCTTTATTTTGACTTCACTTCTTTCCACATTCCTTCTTCCCTCTTTACAGCACTTCCCATTACAAAACTGAAAACTAAAAGATACATATATATATATACACATATGTATTATTAAAAAAAAAAAAAAAACA
>VZRU01016773.1:157830-181578 GCA_013398155.1 Pedionomus torquatus | reverse complement strand
AAAAAACAACAAAAAAAAACATTTTCTGTTACCTAATAGTGAGCAGACTGAAATATTCATAATGCAGCTGCCCTGGAAGCTTATTCCTGCTGCATTCTTTGCCTGGAGGACACCTGTTCAGTAATTATATGGCCAGCAGTACATTAGCCACATTGCCTGCTGGATTGCAGGTGTCTGAATCTATAGGGAGAAGGTCATTACATTACTATTTCTCTCCATCTGGCCCTAAGAAAGCAAAGTGTATATGTGCCACTGAGACTGCTCACTTCAGAGGATGTCTCTCTGTCCATTTATCATTAAACAGCACATGCCACATTTCCTGAATTTCTAAGATGCCAGCCATTATGAATTTCATTTTGTAAGGTTTATTAAAAATAGTACTGCCCCAAGGAAATTGATTCACTCTTAAGTGTGTATACACACTAACACGTGTAACTCCAAATTCCTCTGTGTGCATTCCATTTGTTTCCCTGTTTTTTATTGTAACTTAAAACAAATGTTCCCTGGAGAAAAGGGGTTTGGAGCTGGAGCTTTACATTACCTGCTAATGTCAGTCCAATAGTAGAAAGCTTGGTAGCAAATATTTCAGTGTAGACAGCCATGAGGTACATGAGAGAAATTCCTAGACACTGCATATCTTTGTTGAATTCACTAGTTTGTGATGCAAATTGATCAGACAGGTGAAAACAGAGGAGATGTTGTTTACCTTTGACAAATCATGTTTGTGTGGCACTGTTTCTATAAATTCATCAAAAGGTAGTCATTAAGGAGGAAGGAAAACTACTGAAGCCACAGCTTTCTTACTTACTGGAAATCTGTTGTCAGCTTGCCACTGGGCAATCCAGCAGTGAGACTGAGAGCTTTTTATTATGCTTACAACTGCCCAGTGCCTCCCACAGTTTCTATGCAAATCCAGATATGCAGCTAAGCAGACTGCTAAAGCTATGCCTTCTGTGTACAGAATGAAGAAAATTTCCTATGGCAAGAAGTTGAACAGCCTCATTTTACAGATAAGTAGTGGGTTTTAATGAGTTGTCTTGGCTGAAAAGCAGATTAATATTTTTGACCCTTTATATAGAAAGAAATTGTAAAGGAGCAGGAGGGTTTATATTGAAAATCAGTGTATTTATGGACATTGCTGTATGGATTTTTTGGCTACAGGAAACAGAGACTCAAACCAAATGATCCAGAATATCCTTTGCAGTCCTTTTTACAGCATCAATGAAACAAAGGAGAATCAGTTCACTGTACTGTTCTCAAAGGGAAAGGTTTGCACTACATATTCTAGTTCTGTTACCACTGATTAGACAGTACAGCAAAATGGTTGAAGCTGGAAAGGACCTCTGGAGGTCATCAAGTCAAACCCAAGCAAGACCACCTGGAACAGACTGCCTGGGTCCATTTCCAGACCACTTTTGAATACTTTGGAGGATGAAAACTCCACAGCCTCTCCAGGAAATCTGTCAGCATCACAGTAAAAAAATATTTTATGTTCAAACAGAACCTCCCATGTTTCCTTTTGTGCCCATTGCCTCTTGTACTACCAAAGATGTTAGTAACTGTTGAAACATCAAACATTAGTAACAGATATGAATCAGGCAAAACTTTATGCAGGATATTTTTTCCTGTGTAAAGTTACTTGTAAAACATTTCACCTTCTTCCTTTCTCTGTCTCTATGGAAATGATTTTACATTTCAAATATATACATAAAATTAGAAGTTCTTTTCTTGGATATAAATATTAAAATGCAAATTTAGCTACGGAAAGAAAAAAATTGTTGTTCATGTGTCATGGTTTAACCCCAATAGGCAACAAAGCACTACACAGCTGCTCACTCACTTTCCCCCAATGGGGTGGGGGAGAGAATTGGAAGGGGAAAAGTAAGAAAACCCATGAGCTGAGATAAAGACAGTTTAACAGGTAAAGCAAAAGCTGCACACACAATCAAAGCAAAAATTAGGAATTCATTCACTACTTCAAATCAGTGGGCGGGTATTCAGTCATTTCCAGGAAAGCAGGGTTCCATCACACGCAATGGTTACTTGGTGTCCTGGTTTGGCCTTGGACGGCAACAAAGAACCAGGTGGCAGCCCTGTTGGCTCTAACACCCCACAGAGGTGGGGAGAGCATTGGAAGAAAAAGGGCAAAACTGGTGGGTTGGGACAAAAACTGTTTAACAGAACAAGTAGAAGAAAGAAAACAGTAACACATCGCCAACCATACACCCTGCACTTCCCGTTAACCCTCCGCTTCCCAGCCAGCTCCCTGCTACCCCCTGGGCATGGCTCACCTGGGGTGGAATGCCTGTGCCCCTGCTAGAGTCAGGGGAGAATTAACCCTGTCCCTCCCAGAAACCAGGACACTTGGAAAGACAAACATTGAAACTGTGAACTTCCCTCCATTCTCTCTCCTTCCCCCAGTTTTATTGCTGAGCATGAAGTCATATGGTATGAAATATGCCAGCTGTCCTGGCCATGTCACCTCCCAGCTGTTTTGTACCCCCAACTTTCTTGCTGGTGGGACAATATGAAAAGCAGAAAAGGTCCTAACGATGTGCAAGGCCTAGTCAGCTGTAACTAAATTGTCCTTATGTTATCAACACTGTTTTTGTCACAAATCCAAAACATGACTCCATACAACCTACTATGAAGAAAATTATCCCAACTAAAACCAGAAAACAGTATAATATGCTTCAGCAAAACAAAACTTTAAACTGTGCAATGAAACCCAGAAACCTCATATCAAATTTTTTTCTTTCTTTTACAATTTTTTCTTTCTTTTACAATTGCAACAGACAAGATTTGATCCTGTGAGTTATGCCCATTGGTGAATCCCTCCTGTGTGGAATGGAAGCACTAATTTGCAGACTGGACCCTCTTTTCGAGAAGTTTGCCACCTCCCTAGGGCCCAAATTTGTGATTTTACTACAGGATTGAAGAACTTAGTACAACCTTCAGACTACTGTCCATTCCTGCTCTTTCACAAGGGTACTTATGATATCACAACGAAAAGTTTGAGGTCAATCAAAAGAGATTTCAGACCCTTGGGAAGAATGCTAAAAATGTGAGAGCACAGGTAAGTGCTTTCCTTAATCATCCCAGGAATGGGAGGAAACTTTGGAAGAAACAGGAGAGCCAAGAATATCAATATTTGGCTCCAGGACTGATGCCTCTGCCAAAACTTTGTGTTTTCCAATGATGGAAGACCCTTTGAGACACAATGTCGGAATAGGGAAAATGGTGTGTTTTGTCTTTGGGTGTTACCTGGCATGACGGATCAAGAGAGCTTTAAACTAGAATTGATTAATTATTTATCTTTCTGTCCTTGCTAGAGTAGTGTTAAGGTACAACATAAACTAATTGAGGTTTTTCAAAATCAGTTGCACTGAATAAAATATAAGAACATTGTCACAAGGCATGTAACAATGGAATAATCTCTCTTTTGAAGACCAGGGAGGCAAAATACTCATTTAGCTCTTAAATGAATCTGTTTAATTACTCATTTAGCTCTTAAATGAATCTGTAGAATGATTCTGTTTTACTGTTCTAACATCATTCTGATAAGTTTTTTCAACATATTTAAGATCAGATGCTCTTCTAATCATGTATAGGTTATTTTAAGGAGGTCGCTTAGTGCATTTGTTTTGATTTTATGTTTTTAAACTGACCAACTTTTTTCCCCTAAGAAATTCAGAATGATAGTATATATTAACAATGTTGTAAACATTTGTAGAAGATAAGTGTTTAATTCCAGGAGGAAACAAAATAGTTTTGAAAAACAGATGGGGAACACAAAACAAAACATAAATTCAGCTCATTCTGCTTAGGTGCTTATCTTCTGCCCACAAAATAAGATCAATGTCTTCAGAACAAACTCTAAGAATATAATGGAACTAAATTAAAATATAAATGTTTATTTTCATTATGTTTTGACTGAGTCTTTCTTGCTGCACTTTTTTTCATATCTATGTGTATTAGGTTCACACTATCCTATCTGTACTGCCAAACACTGGCTATAGCTTCACAAGATGCGAGTAAACATGAAAAAATATGTAACTCATTCAAAGAAAAAATAAAATGAAATGCAAGGAAGAAGTAAGAAAACAAATGGAAATAGAAAAGATCTGATGTGACAGGAATTAATATAAGATCAGCATGGCATTTGGGTAGTAAGATTTAGTGCAGTCAATACAGAAGCTACTTCAGGAAGGAGTGGAATGGTAACAAACAAAATACAAACAAAATTTGCTCTCCACAGCAAAACAGCTAGATGCCAAATTACAGAAGCTTAGTGTTTACAGGTGTTTAGCTCTATAAAAGGAACAAGTTAGTGAGGATGATCAAAAACGTTATTTTTTGTGTGTGTGTTCATCTCTTTTTTGATTAAATTTAAAAGACGTAAATAGGAGAAACTTTAGCTGAACCATTTCCCTGACATTATCTGACACTGATGAGGTTCAATTACTGAAAGCCTGGATTAGGTTATCGAATTAGGTTAATTTTACACTACTTAATTTGACAGAAAATGAAGAAAAAGGTTTTGACACTGCTTAAATGTCACTATTTTGACAGATGAACTGTTTAAATGTATCGTGACAAGTTCCTGTGATTTTTTTTTTTCCATTTTTTTTTCTTTTAAGAATTTTCAAATATATCAATGACAAGTAACTAAAGTAGACTCACTCGATGTATTTTACTTAGGCTTTGAACATGTTTCATGCATGACATAACTAACGTAGACAAAGCTTGTGTCTAGGCATAGACAGATCATAAATGTCACATAGACAGGCCATATATGTCTTCATGTTCTGAGGTCTAGGCAGGGAAGAAAATAGGAACTTCTCACTCAGTTGCAAAATTTGATAAAACAGTTATTTTGTGACTATATTACATATTATATGGGTGCCTGGAAAGATTCTGATGTTCAGTACATACCCAAAATGCCATAGGAATGAAAACATGACATCTGTGTGTTACAGTTGCATCGTTCTTTTAACTAGTATGCTGAACTGCAGTAAATGAAATCTGTGTAGATGGGGTTTCCATACTTCCAATTTCAGTATATTTTTATCATCCTGCAGGTTCTGCCTGTTCAAATGGAAGAAGTAATTCAGCCATGAGAAAGCTCAGAGCTGAATTTACACTTCAGTTCATACTCCAGCCTTACTTGCTTCCCTGAACAACCAGGACAGGTACAAGGCAAGGCAGAAGGGTAGCAGAGTCAGAGTGAGGAGAGATGGTGAGACAGAAGCACATGGGGATGTGGCCAGACAGGTCTTCAGAGGGCTTAAAACATAGAAAGGAATATATTTCACTCATCTCAAGCAAAATTAGAGTCTCTATGTTAATTATAACAAATAATGTGAAGACATGATTGTGCTTAGTATAGTAAAATATGAGCTGTGATACATCAGTATTTGTAATGCCTTTACTTCTAAAATTATAAAAGCAGGTAATTCCTAAGCCTTGATATGTTATCCCAATTCCCTACTTCTTTTTGTACCTTTCAAATGGCAAACATATTCTGGCATTAGCATCTTCTTAAATTTAGTACAGGGATTTCCCCACAATTACAGTTCTATATCAAAAGCATGATACTAGTGCTTTAGTAATGAGGTCCAATCTTTTCACAGAAAGAGAAAATCCAACAATGTACATATGCAAATATATCTATGGACACTATTTCCAATCCTGCTTATCACTAATCTCTAGACTCTGTGCAGGTAGCAATATTCTTTGCTGTTCAACATGCTTCTTAACTTGTCATTGATGAAATCTCAAGTCTAATCCTCCATACTGTTTTCATACTTGATCCACCTACAGATCCCTAAAAATATCCCCTTTTTCTTGCCAAGCATTTTGGCCCTTCAGTGATCTCTGTGCCCACCACGGTGCAGTGTAAGTGTCTCAATGGTAATATAGCTTTCCTTCTGCTCCCAGAAATGTATTCTTGTTTTTACTCATGTTCTTACATTCAACCAGGTACTAATGAGATATTTACCAAGGAGGTACCAAAAATATTTTTTAGAACTGCTGTTTTGACTTGTAGGGAATTGTCTCTTATGAGATCTTCAGTCCAAATTTTCTTTATAAAGCTCTTTTGAAAAGGTCAGAGAGATCAAAATGAACCATCAGATCTCCTGTGGGCACAACAGCAATATGAATTAATGTTGCCAGTAGGTTTTAATAGCTCCCTTAACATCTAATCAGTTAAGCCTGTTGCTTAATGGTTAGGTATTCATTTGGGAGACAGAAGCTAAAAGTCTGAACAGACAAAAAAAATCTGAAGCCTCTCACATCTTGAGTACTAAAACCATGGGCTATTAAAGAAAATGAGAACAATAACTCCCTTTCCTTGTCTTTAATAGAAAGACAACAATTATATTTTATAATATCATGTTTTCCATCATATTACAGTCAGATCTTACAACCAGGTAATTTAAGTCATGCCATCCACTGAGGTAAATCTATGGTGACTTTGCTGAGATCCCAGGGCAGTGCAAGGTCAATTCTTAATTGCTAATTATGGAACAAGATCTTAGATTTGCAAGCATTTTGGATAGGGAAATATATTTTATTTGGTGCTCATTGTGGCAAGACTCTGATCCTTCAGATAAGACAAAAGAATAACAGTAATTAATTTATTCAAAATTAAATCAGTAAAAACTCTATTTACAAACAAGATTTTGGAATTAAACAAACCTTAATAAAGACATGTTGTATGAAGCAAATTTTCAGAAATTGTTTTTATTGAGTCCTTTACATAAATGCCAGCTAGTCTTTCATGAGTTGCATAGAAAGTATATTCAGAACATTTTGTATTTTGCACAAGTTGTCTAACAATTATTCCTCTATTTCAGGCAAATAATTTCTATTTTAGCTGCTGAATTTAATGACTTTCCTAATACAAATATGATTGCAATTTTCTGTATGCATTACATTTGAAGCAAATATGAAATATTATTTTATTTATTTATATTTTAACATAGACTAATAAATGATATTTTCATAATAAACAAATAATAAATAAGTTAACTAAAAAACCCAAACAGGTAAGAAAAGCATAATAAACCTGTGAATAGTAGTTTCCAAAGTTAACATTACGTCGTCTTTTATGACTGGCCAGAACTATAAAAAAAAAAAAAAAAAAAAAAAAATTAATTTTTTGCTTCACTGTTCAACTTAGGAAAAAAAAAGTTAAGGTCAAAGCTGAATAAGTTTTTAATTAAACCATACATTTCATTTGACACTTCTCTGCAGTGCTCATTTCTGTTTCTTCTCTTCTTTTACCATATTAAAGAAAGAAATCACAACATTTTAAATGAAATGTTTCAGATTTCTGCTTTACTTTGTTCCAATAGCATTTCAAAATATACTGCAATATGTTAGGTTTCTTGCCTGTCCTGTGATTTACATGTGACTGGAACAGTTCAGCACTCACCTACTAGTGAATGAAGTTGTATTACTAGTATTATGAGTAGTCTTAGTATTTGCATATTGTGTTTCATTTGCTTTTAATAGCTTGCTTTCATTGACATTATCTTGATCGTCACCTTCATGTTTTCTGGCAAAGGTAGAAGTCAGACATTCCAGAAACAGACATACTTCTTAAGTAGGAACCCTGACCTGGGTTGTCTAAGTCTATGTGTTTTGTCTATCAGTCCCTATGCCAAAGTAGGAAGACAAAACGGAAGGAGGAAGGAAGAAGGAAGAAGGAAGATTTTGCACCATGAAACAGCTGCAGGAATGTGATGCTTATCATGTCTTAAAAAGGGTCTATCACCGTAGCTGGAAGAGCTGAGATGAACTGCTGGAGTGCAGCTCTGAGGAAAAAGACCTGGGAGTCCTGGTGGACAACAGGATGACCATGAATCAGCAAAGTGCCCTTGTGGCCAAGAAGGCCAATGGCATCCTAGGGTGCATCAGGAAGAGTATGGTGAGCAGGTCAAGGGAGGTTATTTTGCCCCTCTACTCTACCCTGATGAGGCCCGGTTTGGAGTACTGTTTCTAGTTCTGGGCTCTCTAGTCCAGGAAGGACAGGGAACTGCTGGAGAGGGTATGGCAGAGGACCACAAAGATGATTAGGGCCCTGGAGCATCTCTCTTAGGTGGAACGGCTAAGGAACTTGGGTCTTTTTAGTCTGGAGAAGAGAAGACTGAGGAGGGGATCTGATTAACACCTATTAATACTTAAGGGATGAGTGTCAAGAGGACGGGACAAGTCTTTTTTTCAGTGCTGCCCAGTGAGAGGACCAAGAGGAATTGGCTTAGGTACAGACTTGTACCTAAGGAGTTCCATCTAAACATGAGCAACTTCTTCACTTTGAGGGTAGCAGAGCCCTGGAAGAGGCTTCCCAGAGAGGTGGTGGAGTCTCTACCTCTGGAGACATTCAGAACCTGCCTGGACATGTTCCTGTGCAACCTGCTTTAGGAGGGCCTGCTTTGGCAGAGGGATTGGACTAGCTGGTCTCCAGAGATCCCTTCCAACCCCATATCATTCTGTGATTCTGTGAGATGTCTTGATTTTAAAACCAGAGCAGGAGAGGAGACTAGAGAAAGGAATAAATCTTCCTAAAACCACCCAGTGTATCTGATGATTGAATATGTTTTGATTTATGACATGAGGGGTGTGTGTACCTCTTGTAAGACTGGCCTGTAGAGTCTTTGTATCCTTTACTTGGCAATGTGGAAGTCTTGCCTGGTTTCAGTCAGTTTTCTCTCTCTGAGGAACCTCTCATTCATTAGATTAGAGTGGCTCCTTAAGAAGTTGTTGTTTGTACAACTAAAGAAAAAGTCTTCAAATAACAAGTCATTCACCTGTAAGCTTATCTAAGAGTACTATGCCTTTCCCCCTTCCTAAACAGTATAAACAGAACTGTGGTCTATTATGCTTCTAAATTCTTAAATCAACCAGTTCCTCAGAGTCTTAAAAATGTTAAGGTAGTCATTACACAGCTGAGTAAATTCGATTGTGAGGCACATGAGGTCACATCCATGGTTCTCTCACTTTTTAACCAGTGAACTGAGGGAGAACTGAATGTATCCTGAGCATATGATGAGGTCTGTGGGGAGGTAGTGGCAGAACTATGAGCACTGAGCAGTTGAGCCTTCATTCTAGCAGAAAAGCATTTCACTTACCAGGATATCTGAAAATAGCTTCCAGCCCAAATGCTCGTGTTAGAGAGCATTTCAAATGTTTATTGGCAAGTCTGTGAGAGTATCCAAATAAAATAAATTTAATAAAACCTTATCCACTCAATCTTGTTCAAAGTAATTTTGTATAGGACAAAATAGATGAAGCAGTAGCTATTAACTGTCTGATATTTTCTTCTATGAACCTTAACATTTAAGCTATTGCATTTTTATATGAAAGGTTACCTTGTCCTCAACTCTGTAGTTACTTAGGAACTCCGTTTCCAAAAGGGCCATTGAAGTATATGTCATGGGAATGTGTTTAGTTAGAATATTTTTTATCATGCAGTCATGATAAGTCATGTAGGCAGTTTCTTCATGTAGAAACCAAAAAGAATAGCACTGCTATTTGTATCAGTGTAATGAGAAGTTAATTAGAGAAGTTATCTCTCTAGAGATTAATTAGAGAAGTTATCTGGGATAACGTTATCTCGTATTTTCAGTACGGACTGAGTATATAGTTTTTTAAATTAAATATAAGATTGGAAAAGTGATCAATTTAAAACTGATGAAGGAATTAAGAGAATCAATCTCATATGAAAGATTTTCATATTTACAGTCTATCTCTTTGCTGCTGATTAAAGGATCTCATAAATTTAAGTTGTGAATGCAAGGGTTAGGCACAGCAACCTTGGATTTCCTAGACAGGATATGGTATGAAGTTTACATTGTCTCCTGTCCTGAAAAGAATCAGAAGTATCTCAGAAAAAAAACCCTGCCTGTACAAAATAAATCCTCAACTTTAATATGGTTAAAATTAATTTCTGCTTTCAACCAGATAATGATACCACTACATAGATAAGCAATCACAGATTAATTACATTTACATATGCTGTGGCAAAAAGGATGGGCACTCACCTGAAAACGTACTGGGATATGTTTTTCTAGCTGTTATAACCTTCTCAGTTCTTCATGACAGTTTATTACGTGAAATGTCATAGTTTTCTAAGTATGACAGCCTCTATATTAAAGATACCTAATATTTACCAATATAGAGAAACACAAAGCAGCTTTATTGTTCTGTTTTCTCTGAATGACTATTGACATCAAATACAACACCGGGACTTAAAACTAGATTTTTTTAAGGGAAAGATGACTTCTTCCATTTAATGAAAATTCATTTAAGTTTTGTGGTGTTACAAACTGTCAGAAACTGTCATTTCATGCCTGTGGTTTGGTAATAACATGTTGTTGGGTTTTAGGTTTAGAAGCAAGTCAGAACCCCTAAAGCTCCTCCTAGGCTGTGCTCATAGCATCAACATTTTTGATGGGTCAAATTCTGGATGAAAACGGTTCTCATCAATGAGCAGCAGAAGAGATGTGACCTGTGATTTTTACCTCTAGCCCAAGGTCTTTGAACATTTCCAGGCAACCATGACTTTCTCACTGCATGTATGTTAAATTAATAATTTCTGCTCTGAGAACATACAGACCTCAGCTTTAATGGGAAGTCACTGACATCATTGTCATTTTCTGCAGTTTATGGTCATCTTTCCATCAGTTAGAGGAAAATTTTGTGTAGATGTGAAATGTTATTGTTAGAAGTCCTGCTGAATACACAGAAAATGGCCCACATGAGGAAACAAGAGACATTGACTTTTACTACAGACAGGCATTTCAAAGACTCAAATTACAGCTGAAAAATTCTGTAACATGGAGATCAAAAAAGTGAATCTTAGTAGGGAAAACTATCAGGACTACTGGTGATTTCTCAAAAAAATCTACTGTACCTTTGTCTTTCCTAGTTTTGCTCCACAGAGATGGTCCTCAGTTTTCATATAAACATTGTTTTAGTGTGCAGTGTAGACATTTCTAAGGACAGATTCACTGGGGACAAATGATCAAAGACTGCTTTAGAAGTTCAGCAACAGAGCTGATGAAGCAGTTTTTAATGTAAACAATAATTAGATAATCTACTTACGTTTAATGAAATCAAAGAAATCTTTCCAAGCAAATTAGTATATAAGGCTATTAGTAATCAAAACCATAATAGAAAGCATATTGCTAGTGCTTTAGTCACGAGCGATACTAGGCAGGTAAAGCTACATGATTATTTGCTTTATTAACATGTTCCCTGCTTCATCTAGCACATAGGATGAACTGTATTAAATGAGTAAATCAAGATATTTTTTTGCTAAATGAAACTTCCACTTACTGACAATGTACACCATAGCACTGGAAGCTGTGAAGAGTGAAGCCAAAATAGGGAAATGGATGGAAGAAAAATAATGGGTAGCCTAATAAGGTAAATATCCCTATTTTACTACATATTTATTCTGAGCTTTGCTAAAAGTTCCCTTTTACTCTGTCGCAAAAGTCCAGATTTTTGAAGAACACAATTAGTTTTTGCTTTCAAAAACAGTAATTAGAACTAAGTAAAAAATTGAATATATTTCACAAGAAACTTCAAGATTTTGATTTTTTTTTTTTCATTCAGATTAGGAGTGAAACACGCATATCAAATTCCCCAAAGAAATTTGAAAAGAATTATACAGAGGTTACTATACCAGAAAAAATAGCATTCAGGAATTATTATTTTTTGCTCCAAAATAGTAGCTGAAACTCAGGAAAGTCATCTTAACAGGCAGTGCAGTCTAGAAAATAAATATATTCATAGGAAAAAAAAAAAAAAAAGCTGTGTGAATAGTATCTTCATGGTAACTAGTAAATTAAGTAAATAAAGAAAAATAAAGAAAAATGAGAGAGGAATGGGGAGTGGTAGTTTGAAAATAAATTTATCTACTCACTTGAGGTAAGGGAGTGATAGGAAATCCAGTTCCTCTGTTTTCTTTTCCAGTTCTCTGCTCTGAAAAATATATTAATAATCTGTTATCATACAATTGTGTTGCAAAGATAAAAATCCATTATTCACATTGAACAAATAAGAGTTTTTCAGTGTATATCTTATTTTTTACATATTACAGTGATTGGATGGCATGCTTTGAAATCCAAAAATATATTGTATCATGAGGATATGTATTTTAAAATATTATTGTTTTCAAATCTTTGCAAATATGGTTTATTTTCCTAATTTCTGTCTATTCTACAGGTCCCACTGACTTACTTTCATTCATGTGGAAACTTTTATCTATGCACATCTTTAGTGTGGAGTTACATTTACCAGCTAAAATTAAGAATTAAAGTTACTGAGTACAATGTTTATTTTGAGCTCCAAAACTTTGCAAGCATGCATGTCTTTTAAGAAGGTGTTATAATATGAGTGCACTATTCTGTTACACCATAGCAGACATTTTATTAATGTTTCATTTATTAAATATAAGTACAAATCATTACTGCTAATGTTTAATAATGTATGATTTAATAATGAAATTGGAAACATGATTAAGGAATAGACCTAAACCTTCAGCCTTTTTTACATGAAAAATTCACTGAGTTCAATTGAACTTTATTTCTGAAGAACATTCTGCAGTTTTGATGCCCAGACTCATTCCTTCTTCTTTCTTAGTTTTTATTTCAGCTATATACAAATCAAAAATATTCCTGACTTATCTAGTGTTCTTCTACAATACAGTGACTGCATCAATGGACAAAGCAACAACTATGGATGTGATCTACCTGGATTTTGCAAGGGCTTTGTTATGGTCACCCACAACATTCTTACATCTAAATTGGAGAGATACGGGTTTGACAGAAGGACAGTTAGATAGATAAGTAAATGGCTGGATGGCCAAATCCAAAGAATTATGGTCAATGGCTCGGTGTCCAAGAGGAAACCTGTAACAAGTCATGTCCTTCAAAGGTGCATACTGGAACCCATGCTATTTAATATGTTCATCAATGACATAGTGGAATTGAGTGCACCCTCTGCAAGTTTTCAGATTACACCAAGATGTATGGTGTAGTTGTTTTGCTAGAGGGAAAGGGTGCCGCCCAGAGAAAAGCTTAAGGGATGAGCCCATGCAAACCTCATCAAGTCCAGCAAAGCCAAGTGCGAGGTCCTGCGTCTGGGTCAGGGCAATTCTTGGTATCAGTATACACTGAGAAATAAATGAATGAATTTAGAGGAGCCCTGTGGAGAAGGACTTATGGATACCAGCATATGAAAAATTGTATAGGAGTCAACAATGTGGGCTTGCAGCTCAGAATCAATCACATCTTGGGCTGCATCAAAAGAAGTATAGCCAAACAGCTGAGGGAGGTGATTCTCCCTCTCTACAACACTCTCATGAGAACCCATCTGGAGTACTGCGTCCAGCTCTGTGGTTCCCAGCACAAGAAAGACATGGATCTGTTGTAGCAAGTCCAAAGGATTGACACAAATACAGTCAAAAGGCTGGAACACCTCTCCTATAAAGACAGACTGAGAGAGTTGGTATTGTCCAGCCTAGAGAAGAGAAGACTCCAGGAAGACCTTGTTTCAGCCTATATGCTTAAAGGAGGCATATGAAAGATGGAGAGAGCCATTTTGCCAGGACCTATGGAGTCAGGATAAGGGGTTGGAACTAGGCAATTTATAAGGTCCCTTCCAACTCTAACCATTCTATGATTCTGTGACAAAGGGCAATAGTATTAAACTAAGAGAGGGTAGGTTTTGATTGGACATAGGAAATAATTTTTTTGTGTTGAGGGTGATGAGACACTGGAAAAAGTTGTGCAAAGAAGTCATGGATGTGCCATCACTTGAAATGTTCAAGGTCATGTTGGCTAAGGCTTTGAGCAACCTGATATAGTGGGAGATGTAGACAGTAGAGGGGGAGAATCACCTCTAGTGACCTGCTAGTCATGCATCTTTTGATGCAGCCCAGGATTTGGTTGGCTTTCTGGGCTGCCAGCATGCACTGCCAGCTCATGATGAGCTTCTCATCCATGAGCACTCTCAAGTCCTTCTCAGGGCTGCTCTCCAACCATTCTCCACCTAACCTGTATATGTGCCCAATTGCCACGTTCAAGGTACAGGACCCTGCATTTGGCTTGGTTGAAATTCATAAGATATATCAGTGATCAGATCTTATTTTTAGCTATTTAGGGGTTAGACTAGATGACCTTTGTAGGTCCCTTCCATCCCAAATCATTCTGTGATTCTATGGTTTTATATAGAAATAAATTCATGACAAAAATAAATTTAATAATTACTTTACACTTGACATTTGTATGGGCCAGAAGCTCAGCCTAACCTGTGTGTTGAAAGTTTTTAAGACACTCAGTAAAAACTAAATTCTATCAAAACCATGTGTGCTTCAGAGCCACTCATGCACTGTAGCAGGTAGAACTTTCTGCCTCAGTCATCTGTAAAAATTTCCCAGAGCAAGACTGGTAAAGTGAAACAGCTGAATCTTTCACCTGTATGAATGAATGAATCCATTTCAGACTCCAGGAGATTTAAAAAAAAAAATTAAAAATACCAATAACAACTGTTATAGATATGAAACCAGCCTTTCACTGATGGATTACACTCATATTTGGAGCCTGAGTATTTCTATTCAGAAAAATCTCCGACAAAATCTCGGCTAGGAATTTATATTAAGTTATTGAGGGAGAAAAGAAGGAGGGAAAGATAAACCTGCACAAAAGCAATCTGAAAAATACATGGTGCACAAGTCTTCAAAATTTTATTTTTTAGCCTCATTCAGGATCCAGCTATTACTAGCTGTATTACCTTTTAAGTGCAGGAAACAGATCTCACCACCCAGAATCGAACAACTTTAAAGAAAAATATGGATTTTCTATTTTCTCTATGTTTTTTGTAAAATCATAATTATGTAGAGATTATAATAAAAAATAAGGTAATATATGAATACCTATAATATGGCCAAAACCAATCTGAATATAAATCATGTTTTTAACACACTACACCCTAAGTGTGAGTACAGTTAGTGCATATTTATAGGGTAGTCAGGATGTCTGTTGCATTCGATCTGGATGTGTGATTGATGGATTTCTATTAACATATTTTTTATACTTCTCTGCTGTGACTCTGGAGTCCCTTTTCTCTTATGTAGTGCAAAAGTAATCAGGGAAAGGGTGTACAGAGACTTTTACTTTGTTTTTTTTAAGATCAACTTTGATCAACCTTTATCATAAGAAAAACATAGAAATGATTCTGAGATCTAACTGCTGGCTCTTTTTTAACACTTGGCCTCAACAAATTTTGAGGTTCAAGAATGATTTTCTAATGATACATTTCTAGGCTGAAACCGTGACAACTCCCAAATAATGAATATTGCTTTCATACCATAAAAAGGTATTGTTCTTTAGTAACGAAAGGGAAGATAACCATATGCCACTGAGTAAAATGCTAAAATACAAGAAATGTATATCCATGAACATTTTTCAAAAAAAGAAAAAGAAAATAAAAAATAGTATCTTTAGGCTGCTCTGTGATGATGCATATAACTGAACTGAGCAGAAAGAGAAACAGTAACTTTGCTGAAGATCGCCAGAGGTATTGCCAATGTAAAGCGAACTACCTTATATGAATATAAAAACCAAGGAAACACTACTCTCCCTTCCTGCCTTGCCTTCTCTGCATAAAAAGATATATATATAAAAAAAAAGAAATAAAAGAAACATAGAACAAATAAAAATTAAATACATCACTAAAATGACAACAAATAGGTATCAGTTATCCTTCCATTTTTTTCAATTTTCCTTTTCCAGCCTTCAGGAGCAGCTTTCACTGAACTGGAGTGTCTCTGAACACAGCACTTTTGTCCCAGTTTGAGAAATGTAGGAAAGAAAAACTGGAATATAAGCTTATTAGTAAATTATTCTATTATATATGTGTATGCGTATTGACGTATATTTACATATAGTGTAGTCATTCTTAGGATACAGTTATTGTAGTAGCCTTTTAATCCCACATGAGAGCTCACATACTGAATCAGAGGATATAGTTTGTATATACATGGTGTGTAATAGAGAATACAAGATCTGACAGCAAACTTCCCTGGTAAGATTAGGACTGATCAGATCTCAGATCTTGGAGCAAGTCATGTACCAAGACTAGAGAAAACAAAAGAAACCAGACTAATAAAGGGCACATATTGTATGCGAGAAATCTAAGCCCTATAGAATATAAATGGATCAATACAGCTGTAAATGCCTCCCTTTAAAAGTAAAACATTAAAGAAATTAATTAAAATTTATTGAGTATATATCTTTAACTGTTTAAATACCTGAGAGTTTAACTTGATTTGTGAAAATTGTCTTGAGGTGTGATCTTCTTGAACTACTCAGAACTTATTTTCATGTAAAACCCTACATGTGGATAGGATTATTTGACATAATGAAAGTTCGCTTCTAGTCTTCTTCAAGTGCTCATATTTTTAATCTGGACCTCCTTCCAACACTGATGTAACTGAATACACAGAAATATGCAGAAATCCTTAATTGTGTAATGTCATTACTGGCATGCACTGAGTAGTTTATTATATTACAACCCAACCTTTTAATTATGTCATAAAATAAAAGTTGTTCTACTCTGTTATTAAACAAATTAAACAAAATCTGCCAACTCACTAAATAAATCAGGCAGTATAATTGAACATAAATATCTTCTGGTACCAACCTAATCTATTTAGATAGAAAAAATATTATTTCCATTCTTCTTCCTAAGTAGACAGCTGTGGCAAGTCAATAAAGGGGTCAGCACTTCTTTTATTTGAAAATGAATGCTTTATGCCTGTTGCTTTCAATAAAATATAGCTCCTAAAAAACTGATATATGTATTGAGTTTAAAAATGTTATTCATATTCCAATTAATTTATCCCAAAAAATGTTGCTGATGTTTAATGAAAATTTCACAAAGAATTTGGCTTGAAGAGCTTGTATCTTAACTGAAGCCTTTTGTTAAACTATGCAACTAGAGTAGGATAAATATGCTCCATTTCTACACAGAAATAAGGATTACAAGAGAGACTAAGATTACACTTGATTTTTTATTCTTCTGGGAAGTTATACGAAGTAACAGCAAATTCAGTATTTTGCATGATTATGTGACTAAAATAAAAGCTTAATATCTGGACCATGTGTAATTACAATAACTTTTAAACTTCCTCTATTACTATATGAAAGAGTCTGTTCACAGTTCTGATCTCATATATTGTATTGGAAGTTTGGTGTAATTTCTCTGAGCTCTGAAAAAATAATATAGATCAGAATCAGGTACAGGGAACTCAGAAGTAACCTCTGGCAAAAATAGGGGGAGGAAAAAAATAAAAAAAAAGAAGTAAGTTTTTAGTTTTCTCTTCCTTCATCTGTGTCATCATACAGTTATGGTGATATATGACTGTTAAATATGCTGCCATAATGCAATAAAATGAGATACAGCTTTAGATGTATGATATTTAACTTTTCATTTTTTCCATTTTTTTGTTTTTAAAATAGTGCTTAAAATACTGATGTAATTTGAAACAGTGAATTTTTCCATAATTACATAAGGTCGAGACTTGTCCACAATCAAATAACATTTTTGTTCTTTTTCAGGTATTCCATACTCATCTAACACATTTATGTCACTAAGAAATTTTATTTTTATGTTTCTACACACATATAAGTGTTCCGGACAGGGTCTCAGAAAACCTGATGAAACTTTTTATCATAAACCAAATAGGTAATCTAAGATAGGAGGATTCTGATGTCTTTGCGTAACATGGGGAAAGAATTTTCTCCTTCTTTCCTAGCAAATTTATACCAGTATGCCTAAGGGAATCCTATTGAATTGTCTTTGTATCTGTTCCCCTATAGAATAAATGGCAAGATCACAGTCTTATTGTGTGTTTACTAGGTATCCTTAACAAATAAGAGTCATGGCTAGAACATAATCTGTTTAAAACATCAGGTCCCTCTTTGGTGGCTGTTTTAAAGATCTCTTGAACCTGGAATCATACAAGACTTTGAATGAAAGAAATATATCTAGCATCACGTTCTCTGAAGAATACCAACAATTCACAGTCAGAAACAGGACAGAAAAGGGAGAAAGAAAAAAAAAATAAGAAAAATGCCATATTTTTTTTTGTACAAAGATGAAGTAGATTGTGTCTAAAGTGCCAGTTGCCTTGATTATTTGGTCTACTTTATATTACTATTAATCTCTATGAGAAACTGGATTGCAGATGATAAAAGTTGTCCATCCAGCCATAATTTTTGTTTCACTTTGGAGTCTGTACAGCTGGAAGAGAAACTTAAGAACAGAGATCCATGAAGATCAGCTCCTTTTAAAGTTGTGCTGTTGTTACATTTCTGTCATCTGCAGATACAGCAGTAAGAGACAGAAGTGCATGCAAGTTGAAATATTTTGACAGCTCTGTGTACAGGTTAAATAATTTCATTACAGACAAAATGTTTTTAAGGCATGTACAGTTTTTGAGCAAAGGAGATAAATTTCAGTTAAGAAATGCATAAAGAGGGAACTAGTGACGAGTTGGCTTTCACATTATGAATAAAATGTCATTTTCTCACTAAGAATTATTATTTTATCTTTCTGCTTGTCTTCATATTTGCTTAGTAATAGATGGATTTGTTAAAGCAATAAATTTGTACAGAAACACCCAAGCATTTTAAATATACAAGAAATGTTCCTCACCTTTTTTACGGTGGCTCACCAGTATTGCCTAGACACTGTCACCTATTGCCAATACCTTAGTATAACTGCGATCCTGACATAACACTGCAATAAACCAATTACAGTCTTTGCTTTGTTAAACCTGTCACTTTTGGCAGCTGTATTCTTTCTTGTGTCTTATTTCTTTTCCTGAAATATCTGCTTGATGCAAACAGAAAAATTGCCCCATCGTTTATGTACAAGAAAGACATGGACATATTGAAGTGAATCCAGTGAAAAGCCACAAAGATGAGTACAGTACTGGAGCATCTGATGTATGAGAGAGGCTGAGAGAGCTGGAATATTTCAGTCTGGACAACTGAAGGCTCAGGAGATCTTATCTATGTGCATAAACAGCTGATGGGGGAAGTAAAGAAGATGATAAAACCCTGATCAACCTGTCTTAGCTGCCCCTGCTCTGAGGAGGAGATGTTCAACCATTCTGTGATGTTATGATTTTCTGTGATTTTCTAATTAAACTACCAACAGAAAGGTTATTGACATTACAAATGATCCAAATAAAAGACCTAGTAATTTAAAAACTATTACAGAGGAAAGAATATTATAATATTTATAATAAAGACAAATTTTCATTTATCACAGTGCTAACTTTCACATGTTAAAATTATACCTTGGCAATTTTTAGGAAATTTTAGTATTTATATTATGAATATGCAGGCTGAATATTTCTCTCTTTGGAAAAATACCAATAAACATTCTCAGAAAGAAAAACAGTAAATCTTTTCATATTATTATAGAATGTAATATCTGTACTGTCATCAAGTTTATTTCAAATATGTACCATGGACAACTTCCTCTACCCAAACAAAGAGTGTGCATCTTCCCTTGACCGTGGCTTGGACACTTGACTATACATCATGTCGAATCTGCTCTTACTAAAGTCAAAATTATTTTTTCTGTAAAAATTGTTATCCTGTGGTTTTCAAACAAACAAACAGATGCACACACACCTTGGTTTCTATTAAACCCTTTTATTTTAGTCTTTCAAGTACCTTCCTTCTAGGGTTATTGCTGTCTTAATTCAGTGAAAATACTTCTCCTCCAAGAACAATGATTCCTGTTGTCCCAGCTTCCATTTATCTGCAAGAAATACTTATATCTCAAACTTTTCAGTGTCAGATGAATACACAGGCCCAACCACCATCCCTGCCAAGGTCTCTAGGAACTTTGAAATTACATGACATGAATTAGCAAAGAAATAGAAATAATGTGCTTTCTCAGACCTGCGTATACATTAATGTGGCTAAAAAGCTGTTAGTTGCCACCCAGAGCAATAAGTATTAAAGTAACTGCAAGTCTTAGTAATGACTGAATCCTTGAATTCAACTATAAATCTCTTAATACAGAAATGTTTTGCATAACACAGCTGGCAAATGCACTTTTATTTCTGACAATATGTTTTATGAACCCTTTGCAAATGATTAGTGATACCCAAAATGTTGTTGCTTCAAACAATAAATTAAAATTGTGAGGTAGCATGTCCATGGCCCCTAATTTGATGGGTCAATGTGCAGTATCTCTGTTTTTCTCCCTAGTTGTTTTCCATTAGCCTTTCAGTCTGAAAACACATTATGAAAAAAGGCCTTGTACTATTAGGAAATAAGAATAATTTCAGTGTAAAATCACCCTGATGAGACTTCTATGTTGGCATAAATTTTGATTTAATCTTTAAAATAAATTTATTTGGAAAAATTTCTTATATAGAAGAAACTATTTAAAATCTATTTTGCCAGGAACTATGTAATGGTGAATAATTACATTTCTGTGCAACTATATCAGTCTTACCTTTTGCAAACTTTTTCCCAGATTCACATGAATATTCAGACCTGAAAGACTACCTTGGTGTTCTAAAATTCTCCAGAAACTTTATGATGTTACTGTTCGTGGTTTAAAATTACTTTGGTGCATCATTGTCCACAGTACAAATTTAACATTTATTGAGGAGAAGAAAAGCATCTTTTAACATTACTAATGATTGATGATATAAACGTATGAGAAGACCTAAGCAAAGTCAAAGCTGAGATAATTGCTAAACAAAAAAAATCAAATGAGGGAATGAAGAGCAAAAGTTAGCTCTAATATTAAGTGGTTCACATATAACAACTAATTAACAGTCATATGAGTCAGTCATAGCCAATGAGCACTGTAGGCAGTTACAGAGTAAGCTAATATTGCAATCCCTTATTGTGACCCAGAAAATCTGTAAACTTTACTAACAGCCACAGAAAAAAAAAAAATGCTTTTCAGTAAGGATCAGAAACATGATTTTGCTCACCATGCATAACCAATTGCTATTTGCTGCATTTGAGGTACATGTAGATGTATGACAAATTGCATATGTATAGGCCCACATCCACTTATCTTAATTTCATTCATAATAAGAAATCAGAAACAGAAAATTCTAGGACACGATTTAATTCCATGTATGTCACATAAGCAACTCTCTTAGAATGCCTATTTCTCTGTATTGAGTACAAACATTAGTGCAACTAGTACTTACTCCTATTTTAGACAGATGTAGTCAGAATCTCTTGTCTCTTTGCTTAGGTAGGTCTTGTTCCTTTGCATTGAGAATCAAAAATGCTAGTGGACTGGGACAAGAAAAAACTAGAAAGAACCCTAAGAAAATTTTGACAAACATAATTGTGACATAATTTTCATTGGGGCTTTTTTTGTGTTGGTGTATTTTTTATTTTATTTTATTTTAAATCAGTAGAGAAGTCTGCTTTTAAAATGAAAACTTTTTTTTTTTTTTGTGTGTGAAACTAAATTCTCATGAGTCTTGCAAATGATCTTGGAATCAGAAAACTGTTATTTAGAGATGGGGACATTGAAATCAGTTGGTGCCTTTTCATTTTATTTGAAGGATTGTTATGCTGCAATCCTATTATCAAATTATTTGGAATATAACAAGCTTCCCAACAAAATCTAAACTTTTCGTAAAAATATGGAAATGGAAAAAACAGGTAATGTTATTTTGAGCCTCTCTTTCTACTACATATTTCATATTTGTCTTTATCTTTTGCTTGACTTTGCAAAGTCATAGCAGTATCCATGTATAAAATAAAAGCACCTTACTAAAAAGAAAATAAAATCACTGTTGAAAATCACTAATCTTTAAAAAGAACTTCACAAATTTTTGGGAGCATTTCATGACTTGTAGTATAACTGAAGTGCTATAGCCAAGAAAACACATTCCTAGCAAATCCTGCCAGCAGCCAAAATGGTTCTCAATTACTTTTAAGACAAACAAGTCTGAGGACAAACAAACCAATTGCCTAAGTATCCAGGTGACAGGGCTTACAGGGAAGGACACTGACATAATTCAGATAATACTGCAAGGCAAGCAGTTTTCAGAGAAGAGACATTTCTTACCTTTCATCCTAATACTTCCTCTGCATAAAAAGCAGCTTAATTTATCTTTTGCACTGTAGTTTTCCACATTTTTTTTAAAGGTCATAAAGTGATAGCTTTAATCTAGATTGTGTATGATAAATATAGTGCTATTGCCTGAGGAGCAGCATGACCTCAAAAACTTGAAAGTATACTTTACTGTTTTTCTTTCACATTCCAGTCAGTTGTGGTTCCCCAAATTTCAACAATATATAACAATCACTTAATTTCTATGGAATAGAAGTCCTTATGAGATCTATCTTTTACTTAAAGGTTTTATAGTGTGCATATTCTTTATTAATAATTTCACGCTCAAAATGCATTTTAAGTACTGAAACCTCCTATTTCTTATTCATATACATATAGTTTATCATCATGAAATATTCTTTTATCAATATATGCATATATTCTTAATATTCTCCATATATTATTTCTATATTTATTAATATCCTTGAAATGCAGAAGGACGTGCACATTTTGAAGCATTTTAAAGATTTCCAAGATTAGTTTCCGCTTCCCTGTTTCCTTACACTCTTTGTTTGCATTATATGTCATGCTCATGAAAAGGGTTTGCGCCATGTGAATGGAAAGATTAAGAGCTGAAGAAGCTCTATATCAGCTTAAACAGCTTAAGTTCAATGTGATATATCTGTTGGAAATATCTGTGACATATTAATGGGTATTCAAGTCTTCCAGATGAAAATATTCTTGTAAAGAATATGAATCTCATCTCTGTATAGTAGTTTGCACATCATTCAGCAATCTCAACAAAATCTTAAATTTCATTTTCCATGGGAGTGAAATCTATTCTTATGGTGCAAATGTTTCAGTTGTGTAAGCACTGGTTTCCCTGCTTGCAAATTCTCCTTGTAGCAGATGCAACTGGTGAATGAGAAGTAGTATATATTTGGACTGAACCTGAAATCAAACAGCTATTCCAAGTAGCTGGTTTGAAACTAAAAATATGAATGCCAAGTGAATAAAAAATATCACAAGGTTCTGAGAGACTAAAAAAATCTGGAAATCGATGTCCCTCTTAATCTTGGAAGAATGAGAAGGGAAAAAAAAAAAAAAAAAAAGGTATACATACCCAGGTAGCTTTTTCTGCCTCTGTACTTACCATTTCTTCTTATGTTATGGTAATGTCCTACACAAGGGTAAATAACACCTACAGCCATAATGAATTTGTCAACAACAAACTGTGTCAAACCAATCTAATTTCTTCTCATGACACAGGAACAAGCCTTGTGGCAAGAGACAAAAAAGATGTCATATCTTGACTCTAGTGGGGTTTTTGATGCTGTCTCACATGACATTCTCTTAATCAAGTTCAGAAAACGTGGTCCAGAGGAAGCTGTTGTAACATGTAAAAATGGTTCCAAAAAAGATACTACCACTGTTTCTGTACAAAGAAAGGACAACTAAATCAAGAAACTGTATTTGTGACCATAAAATATCATCATAAGGTATGAAATAAAATATTGATTAAATTTTCATATGATACTAAACTGGAAGGGATTGCCAGGGTGTTGGAAGGAAAAAAATTCAGAAGAGTCCTAATAAAAAAAAAAAAAAAAAAAA
>VZRU01016773.1:144310-157724 GCA_013398155.1 Pedionomus torquatus | reverse complement strand
TTAAAAAAAAAAAAAAGAAAGAAAAAAAAGACAAAATATATGTTAGGTAAACTTCCCTCCACAGGCTTCAAGGTAAATTTGTACATCTGTATGTGCAATAAGAGGTCCAATCAACAACATGGGAACATGGGTCATCATTAAACCAGTCACCATCTCTGTGGTTTTAAGGTTATCACAATTACTAATTTTTATTTTTTATTTTTTCAGTTCAGGCCATCATAAGTCATCATGGACAAGCCTGCAAAGTGCAAATCACTGTCTGCCCTGTGTGCCTCTTCAGAACCATATTCTGGACAGTGTCGTGCTCTCAAACGCCTCTAAACCTTTCATTGCCTCTACATATGCAACTACTACTCAGCGATTATTTCAGACACTGCTCAGAAAAATAGTTTCAGATGGTGCACTAAGAGGTGTAAAGAAGAGCTTTTCAAAGAACACATATAAACACAAAGTACCATGCCATTAATCAAACTATGAGAAAAACAATTTCATTTTAGCCAAATATTAATTAAATTATATGCAACATCAATTCCCCAGGCTGCAGATTTTCTATGTACTGGCTAAGAGGAACAGAATGTCAATAAAAGACTAGGAGAATGAGATAACCCATGCAGGAAAAAGAAATTGCCTATGAGAATAGATTATGGGTAAAGGTTTATATTGTTATATTATTATCTGTTTAGACATCACTGTCAAAAGTTAGTGAAATTAAGCAAAATGAAAGAAGAGAAAAATGAAAAAATTCTTCAAAAGAACAGTTACAGAACTAACTTAAAAACTTGATTTATACATATATATACACACACACACACACTCAAGAATGACTATTTCATCTATGAAAAATTCAAAACAAAAGCAGAGTATTTCTCTAGGAGCTAATGTGTTTTAAGTAATCAAATCCGTCTGCATGCATAATAGCAGACAGTTCCAGACCATGAATTAAATTTATGCATGAACAAAAAGATGTATGCTGGCATGTTTCCTTCATCTTAAATAATTCTCAGAAGAAGGAGGAAAGCAAAAATAAAACAATAGGAGATTAAAAACCTAAAGTTCTTGTCACTGATACTACCATACAGTGTCAGCCTTGCTAAATCAACAAATAGTAGATCTGAGGAATAAATGTTCTAGTTCATGGTAAAGTAAAAATAAAAATAAATTTATCAATGATGCACTTATAGAATCGTGGAATGTCAGAATTTTCTATGTCCTTAGTCCATAGTCCTTATGTGAAGGGAGGTTTAAAACCACTGAGTCCAACCATTAACCAAACACTGCCAAAACCACCATTAAACCATGTTTCTCAGCACCATATCTACCTGTCTTTTAAATACTTGTGCATTTTTTAACAGTGTGGTTTATATGCTTTCTAATGTGTTTTCACTAAACCCAGTATTTGTTCAATGGGATGCAAAATTACTGATACATAAACCCCAAAACTGAAATCTTCAGTATTACTCAAACAGGTCCAGAAATTAGATAAATTTAACTAAATACTTGAAGATAGCTGTGCCAAAAATCACAAAATGACAGAAGTCTTTTACATTACTTATTAATGCACTTATGGATGTGTCCACCAAATATCAGTCCTCTGGCTAAAAATTCACACCTTACCCTGCAGAACTAAGTTGAGCTAGCATAGGCAACTTGCTATAGAATATTGCTTTGTCATGAAAAAACTTTATTCAAGGAAGACAGAATAACCAGGGGAAATAAATTTAGTCAAATAAACTAAAATCAGTTATTAACTATTTCCTGACTTGATTGCAGTATGCTAAAGAATTATATTTTATTCTTTCATTACTGAGTTGTCTACCAAAGCTTTAAGTGTGATGTAATTTAAAAGCATATACTTATAACAATCAATATATATCCTGTGTTTATGTATGTATGCATTTATTTATCTGGCATTCTAAAGGAGAATGAGTACATTGGGTCCTTCATTGTAATATGAGCTTCCAGCCTATAAAGCCAAGTGAATTCTGGGCTGCATCAAAATAATTGTGGCCAGCAGGTCTCCTCCTCTACTCCATTCTCATGAGACCCCATCTGGAGTACTTCTTCCAGCTCTGGGGTCTCCAGCACAAGAATGACATGGACCTGCTGGAGCGAGGCCAATGGACTGGTACAAAGATGATCAGAGGGCCGGAACACCTCTCCTATGAAGATAGACTGAGTGTGTTGGTGTTGTTCAGCCTGGAGAAGAGAAAGCTCCAGGAAGAGCTTATTTCAAATAATTCAGCCTTGTTTCCTCAATACTTAAAGGGGGCTCATAAGAAGGATATATTGAGGCTTTTTACCAGGGCCTGTAGTGACAGGACAAAGGGCAATGTTATTAAGCTGAGAGAGAGTAGGTTTAGATTGGACTTTAGGAATAATTTTTTTTGTGTTGAGGGTGGTGAGACACTGGAGCAGGTTGCACAGGGAAGGTGTGAATGCCCAATCATTGGAAGTTCTCATATTTTCATTTGGGATCAAGTTGACTTGGTAAAACCATGATGGAAGTGTTGGTCGGGTTAGACAGGGCTTTGAGCAACCTGATATAGTAAAAGCTGTCCCTGCCTGTGGCAGGGGAGTTGTACTAGCTGATCTTTGAAGGTCCTTGCCTAAACAAACCATTCTGTGATTCTACGTTTCTATGACTCTATGAATATATGTCAAAAGTTTAGGACCTTAATCATTAAATTCCTCTATATTACAAATACAGTAATTATTCCTCAGAGGCTATTGCCTTTAAGAGTTTCATGTTGCTGGACCGAGGTATAAGTTCAGTTTCTGGTAAAAAAAAACCTATCCTAACTTTCTCATCAGGAATTTTAGAAATAATGAACAAGTTAACGTTCTTATGAGACCAGGTTGCTTAAAGCCCCATCCAGCCTGGTCTTGAACACTTCCATGGATGGGGCACCCACAACTTCTCTGGGCAACCTGTTCCAGTGTCTCAGTACTCTCACGCTAAAGAATTTTTTCCTGATATCTAATGTAAATCTTCCCTCTTTCAGTTTAAAACCAATACAGCTCGTACTATTGCTCTGCTCCCTGACCAAGAGTCACTCCTCATCTCTCCCATGGGCCCCCTTTTAGGTACTGGAAGGCCACTATAAGGTCTCCCCAGAGCTTTCTCTTCTCCAGGCTGAACAATTCCACTCTCTCAGCCTGTCTTCATAAGAGAGGTTCTCCAGCTCTCTGATCATTTTCATGGCTCTCTGCTGGACTGGATCCATTCCAGCAGGTATATGTCCTTCCTGTGCTGAGTACTCCAGACATGGACACAGTTGTCCAGATCTTGTGGGGTCTCACAAGAGCAGAGCAGAGGGGCAGAATCACCTCCTGCAACCTGCTGTCCATGCTTCTACTGATGCAGCCCAGGATGTGGTTGGCTTTCTGGGCTGCCAGCACACATTGCTGCCTGATGTCAAGCTTCTCAGCCACTAATAATTCCAAGTCCTTCTACTACTCCTCACGGCTGCTGTCCAGCCATTCTCTGCTCAATCTCTATTTGTGCGTGACATCTTAATCTTCTCTACCATTTGGGCTATCCAGGAACTAAAAGATTGGCTTACTTTTTTCTGTATTGTCGAAAATGGCTACACTGATGCAAAGCTTAACATTGCATCTCAGTTTCATGGTTAGAATTCACAAGGATCACTTAATCCTTGAGATTAAAAAGCAAGAAAAGATGTTTTTTTGCTGTTGCTTTCAGACCCTCAAACCCATCATTCCCTTTGTGTTTCATTGCCACCACTATAATAGAATATAGCTTCATCCAGAAACCACTGTTGTACTAAATTAGGTATGTTGCAAAGCTTATGACCAAAATACAACTTATTGCCTGTTAGACTAATGATATAAAGCATATCACTTGTTGTTTCTTCCATGGCTGTAAATAGTCTAAATTAGAATTGCCATGTTTAATAATTTCTCATAAAGTGTTAGTTCATTTAATAAAACTAAAGTTAGGAGAAATTCAACAGAAAAAGGAAAAAAGGAAAAATAATAATAAACACTGGAAGTATTCTCATCTTTTGAATTAGTTTCATGTCATTGGAGTTGAAGTATTTTTTAAGTTAATGGTTTTTAACACAGTATCTTCACACTCATCAGGGTGGGGAGGGGAGGAAGCATCAGCTTTTCTAATTTATCTGTGATACACCTCTGAGACCAGCTGCTACTGAAAATCTGATTATGTGAAACAGTTATTTGCCTCTCTGGGCTCAAAAATCCTTTCTGGTAACCAGACACATGCCATAGATTGCCTGAATTTAAATAAAACAGTAGAAGAATGGGTCAGTATAGCAGCTGCTTCCAAACATAATTGCTCTTGATCTGAATCATTCCTTCATGAAAGCTTGTTTCCCATCTCTGTTTCTTGGGGTATCGTATCACTAATTTACATACCTTTGATTGTCCTGATATTCACTGTTCTCATATCTCCATTTAGCTGATCAGTTCTTGGCAGCTATCTTATGATGTTCATGATCCCAGGGATATCATCAACATTAAAACCAAAATTCAATCAAGCAGCAAATTTACAGTCTGGATCAGGCTAAGCAGATTAGGTGCCTGCTCCATAATAAGTATGTGAAGGGTTGCCATAGACAAACAACACCAAATGCAGTTTCTGCCAATGAATTTTCATTCAGATTCAGTGGTTCATAGCAGTAAAAGTTGACTAAACAACACGGCTCTATTTATATTCTGTAACAGGAATTTTAGGAAAACGTCCACTGTGTGTTATGTGGGCTAATACATTTTGTCTTGATGTGGTTAATCTAGGATCAAACTGTGCAAACTGTGCAATGTAATCAGAGTGCAGAATAAGTTTAAAGGTAAATTCAGAAAAGATGATTGAAGGAAGCAAAATCTTTTTCTCAGAAGCTTTGAAATGCTCTAATCTGGCATCATTACAATCAGAGCATACAGTACATGCTGGGTTTGTGGTACAGGCGTGATAGTATGATGAGGACAAGGTTTGGAAGGAAGTCGTTAATATAAGTAAAGGATGCAATGCTGCAATCAAAGGTATGGGAGTGGGTTGCATGGCAGGAAAAGAGCAGCTTTGTGAAGCAGATACTTCCAAGACCATCCTAGAATCATTTGCAGTCTGTGAAGATATGTGTGCTGCTCACTCACTGCCAGGTGGAGCTAATGCTTTTGAAATGGTGTTAATTCTAATACAAGGACAATGTATTCTGTTCCACAGAAACATGTGGATAGAGTATTTTTTTCTAGCAGCAATGTACTGCATCTTTTATAAACGGTAACACTCATGTGATGAATCAAATTTCTGAAACACACTAGTCATTTACTGTGAGAGATGAGTCTCTATTACAAGTGTCAACATGTAAGAGTCTAGCTAAGCCTAAAAAGACTCTCTGAACTGCTGCTCTGGGGAGTTGAACCTTTCCAACTGTGACTAGTCTTGTTTCTGCAGAATCTATTTCTATTTGCTTAAACTACACGCAAACCATATCCCAACTAATCCATAGCCTAACTATTATGTATATTAAATACTGCAACTGACAGTTGTCTATGTGTCCATCCCTGACTATTTACAAACGTTTAATCTATGCACAGTTTTGGCAATGCTTCAACACAAGCAATCTCCAGAATTCCCTAGGACAGCCAGATTATTTTCCCAAGATATTTAAGGATACAAAGAACATCTATACATGAGTCTACCCAGAGCAGGGATTGTCTGTGGGCAGAATCTGAAGGGCTGACTCAAATTCCTACCTTGAGAACTTCTGTAAAAGTCAAACCCTTTACTACAAAGATGCTTAGGACTTCAGCTAATCACTTATCTCAAGGCACTTTATTGTGTCAGAGAAGTTTCTAGCACCCAGGGAAATGGTGACTAAGTGTGCTATGTACGTATTCAAGGACAACCCTGATCTCCAGCTACATTATGATTGTAACCATACAGTAAACTTGCTGATATTAGACTTAATATCTATAGAAATTTTATGAGAGAGGACATGAGAAAGAAGAGAAGAGGTTATGAGAAAGAGAAAGTCTCTCATGTCTTTGCCTACAGCCTGACCCATACAATGTTTTAGTTGCACATTGTCCCCTACTATCACCCTGTTCCAGTAATTGTCCTCTGTCCCGCATCACTTTACCTGAGTAATGTTGTAACCCAGCTGAACTAACTTCACTGTCCCTTCTAAAACTCAGTGTCGTTCACACATAATCAAATAATGTTGTGGTGGTTTTGGCCAGATTGACCGATCAGAATGGCAGATGACCCCTCCCTTCCCCATCTAAAACAAAAAAAAAAAAGGGGGGAGAGGAAGGGATAAAGAGATTTAGGGGTTTAGAAAAAAAGAACANCAGATGTGGAATCAGGAGTACTCTAATCAGGATCAAAGGCAGACAAACAGACAGGGTCCTCCTCAGACATTGGCCATTGAAGTAAGAGAGCTGACTCTTTGATCCCTCAGCTTTTATACAGAACATGAGGCAGATGAGATGGAATAACCTGTTGGTCAGTTTTAGGTCACCTGTCCTGTCTGTTCCTCCTTGCAGGTATTACCCCTCTATGCTTTTCTGCTTCCAACCCTCCAATGGGGCAAATAATGAAATTATCTGACCTTGTTTGTTATAGCAGTAAGCATAAGCGAGGGCCTCTCTGCACACCATTCCTTGCTATAATCAGGTCTTATCACTGTGAGAGTGAACAGCTTCTGAACTGTTAATTTCTAAGTTTAGCTAGTTAGAAGAGACCTAGCAAAAAAGTAAAATTACGGAACAGAAATTAGTTTTGTTTTAACTCAAACCAGGACAATTGCCTAAGTGACTAGGAGGATGCAACTGAGAAAAATGTCACTGGTGCCAAATCTACTGGTTCTAAATTCAGCAGAGTATAAAAACTATTTTGTGTGCTGTGCAAACATTCTTCCAGCTTATTGTCAAAATATTTTTCAAGAGGTTGGTGCAGAGTTACTGCTTCCTATAGCTTGTGCCGTAATGTTATTTGAAAATTAAAAGGCTGAAATAAAAATAATTATTGGTTACATTCTTCTGTTGGTAAGGAGAACTAGGCAGGACTTGTCTAAAAATATGATAATTTTCCTGAAGATAACTAATTGCCAAATTAGATGGCAATTAATTAACTCAGAACACTCCCTACAGCTAGTTTGGACAACCTCCAAAGCTTGATCCCATTTCACATGTGTGTAGTTTACTCTAGAATATCACTGTCATGGTTTTGTTAGGGATTGGATTAATTTTGTCAAGGAGCTGGCACAGGACACAGGTATTGCATACTATGTGAAGCCATGTGGAGTGTATACCCAGGGAGCTGGTGGGGCAGCAGGTGGGAAGTTGTAGAAGTAGGCTGGGGCATTCTGGGTCCTATTGGTAAGCAGTGACAGTGTCTGTGTATTCCTCTATCAGTATTGTTGTTTTCCTCATTGCTTTTCTGTTTTATTAAATTGCCTTTCTCTCATCCCATAAGTTTTGCCTTTTTCTTTCAATTCTCCCCCGCTTCCCACACCTGTGAGGGGGTGATCAAGCAGCTGTGTAGTTCTTTGTTGCAGCCTAAAGTTAAACCATGACAATCTCCAACAGTACAGCTCAAACTTTTGCAAGCCTTCAAATCTGGCTTTTAAATTGCTTCAAAGAATCTAATAGCCTTCTGTGATGGTGTGAGTACCTGGGTAGATGACAGGAGAGCAGTGGACAATATCTACCTTGATTTAACAAGGCTTTTGACACTGTCTCCAATAACGTCCCCATAGATAAGATTAGGAATTATGTGTTAGATGAGTGGACAGTGAACTGGTTGAATGGCAGAGCTTTGAGGGTTGTGGTTGTGATCAGTGGCAGAGAATCTAGTCGGAGGCCTGTAACTAGAGGTGTTCCCCAAGGGTCAGTCCTGAGTCCAATCTTACTCAGCATATTCATCAATGACCTGTATGAAAGGATACAGTGTACTCACAGCAAGTTTGTCAATACCACAAAACTGGGAGGTGTGGCTGACACACCAGAAGCTATGCCACCATACAGTGAGACCTGGACAAGCTGGAGAGTTGGTCAGTGAAGAACCTGATGAAATTCAGCAAGGGCAAGTGTAGGGTGCTGCACCTGGGGAGGAATAACCCCACGCACCAGTACAGACTGGGGGCTGAACTGCTGGAAATCAGCTCTGTGGAAAAAGACCTGGGAGTCCAGGCAGACAACAGGATGACCATGAGTCAACCATGTGCCCTTGTGTCCAAGAAGGCCAATGGCATCCTGGGGTGCATCAAGAAGAGTGTGGCAAGCAGGTTATCCTGCCCTCCCGCCCTTCTACTCTGCCCTGATGAGGCCCGGTTTGGAGTACTGTTTCTAGTTCTGGACTCCCCAGTTCAAGACAGACAAGGAAGACAGTCCAATGTCAGGCTACAAAGATGATAAAGGGAAAAAAAGCACTTCTATTATGAGGAAAGGCTGAGATACCTTGAATTATATATTGGGAAAATAATATTATTTTATTTTCCCTTGCCATACTAAATTAATCAACTTCCTATAAAAATCTACCACTTACATAAAAAAAAAAAAAAAGCTATATAAAAATTTCATCCTACAAAGTAAAAAATTTGAAAAAGAGAGGGAGATAGGAAACCTGTTACATACTTCAAGAGAAAGGGAAAATCTTCCATTATACATAAAAGTTCTGTGAGCAGCCTCAGGCATACTACTCAAGAAGTACTTTAGATTTTTAGCTTCTTGATAGGCTTTTCACTAGTGATGCCAGTGTAAACAGAAACAAGTTTTCCAGTCTATTCTGCTTATTCTTGTCCCTGCTTAGGTGTTTGAGTAGTTTCAGAGAAAACTATCTGCAAACTGATTTGGGTGAAAGCACAGATAGGTTGCTGCAGTATTTGTTAGTCCTAAGAATTCATTAATCTTTCTTTCTGACCCTTTTGTCTAAGCCAAGTTAGGGCTGCTACTTTTGCAGGAATAGCAAAACATGACCCAGAAGAGGAGAATTGAGAATGAGAAGCCAGAAGGTTAGGGAGTGATATGGTGAGAAGGGTGTAGTTGTGTAGGTGACTATTATTGTTCAGTGTACATCTGGGGACTTGGATGCTTCAGTGTCTTATTTGGAAATATTTAGTGGCCAACACAGAGCCTCTCAACAATGTTGGGCACTGTGTCAGAGAATCAGCCCAAGAGAAAATTCCAGAGAAAATTGTGCCTGAGAATTTTTCTATTCTATATTCACCTTTTTGCTAAAGTGGAACAGGATCTGGAATGAATTTATCCAGATATTTTGGATTTGGGAGGGGGGGGTTGATTCTCCTTTGAAATCTGAGACAATTGAGGATGGAGATGCTGGTACCACCTCTTGAATGGCAGTCTTCTAGCAGAAAACTTTTGGAGAATGAGGTAAGCAAAGTTCATTATTCTCTTTATTTTGCACACACATTTCTGCTGTTTACTGGAGAAGTCCCTAAGGGACTTGATTTCAAACTACAAAAAAGGAGATTCAGCACTGGGACACTTAGAAGGAAAACAAAACAAAACAACAAACCAGCAAAATACCAGCAAAACCAGCAAAATACCACAATCAACCACAAAAAAAATTAAAAAAAAAACAACAACCAACAACTCTGTGACATAACCACTCCAGAAGAGATATCGGTCTCTGGCTTCCAGCTAGACAGAACAGGCTGCACTGGTAAGTGCAGCTAAGCCATGAAAGGAAGTGGAGTCAGATTTTGTGGTTAAATAACTGGAAGGGCTGTCATTGCATCATTTGAGTGGTTTTGATTTATTACTCCCCTGGTACTAACTCACCCTCTAGCTTACAACTCCAAGTCATGATGTTTGATTCCATTTCAGAAAACATTTAGGCACCAAAGTTCTCTACTGGACCCAGCTGAAAGGCCAGCAAACTTTGCTATATTGGTTTCTTTTGCCCTGTCTTTTCAATTTCTTTACAAGATCACTTGATAGAAAGAACAGAAAAATATATAAGGCCTGGAAGAAAAAAGAAGGAACAACAGTGGTTTAAAATAAATGGGGACTAACTCTCTTTTTGTTTTGTTTCTATTATGGATATTTATTTTATCATAACCTGCATGAAAATAATTCTGCAATGCATTTAGGTCTTTAATTATGACCTGAAGTGCTATCACATCATTCCGTTACTCTGTTAACTCTTGAAAATAAACTGTCTTCATTTATACTCAAAGGACAAGTCTTCAAAAATTATTTATGCCCACTACTTAATCTATACATTAATAGCAATTATAGTAATAATGATAATAATAGTAAAACCCAAACACTGTAACATTTATCTCTACTTGTCACACTCAAGGATGCAAAGAAAAAAGTTTACTTAGATCAAGTTATTACACATCTTGCTGGCCTCTCTGTCATGTACAGGAGTAGAATTCAGCAACTGTGAATATGGGTATGGGTTATGGCCGTTAGAAAAAGTGTCTGCTCAGCACTTCTAGAAGTGTTTGGAAGTATTTATGTTTGGAAAGACCATATTTGAACATCTCAGCCAGAATCTTATAATCACCTAAGTTACTTTGAAATTATGCTAATACAGGGCATTTTAAAACTGCAAAAAGAAGAAAAAAGAAGACCCAAGTCTCATTGTTTGACTGAAAAAGGTTTGATCATTCTTCTTTTAAACTGTATCTTCATTATAATATTGCATTATGTGTTTTCAAATTTTTGTTGTCATACAGACAAAATAGGAAATACTTAGCAAAGGAAAAAACAAATCAGAGATCACAGTTTTGGCATTATAGTAGTGAATTTGATCAAATTTCTATCAATAATATTTTATTATTTATTTTATTTATTATCATTCATTATTTGTTATTTATTTTACTATATGTATTGTCAGGTTTATGCTTTGAAAAAAAAATCTCATAAACTTGTTGCCTAAATATTGTATTCTGGATTTGATAAAACATATTTCTATTCAGTTGCTAAATAGAAATAATCCATTTAAGTTTATTGTAGTGGTATATTAGGTAATATATAAAAATAATTTACCATTTATTTTTATTGGAGCAGCAGGGAAAGAATTTATTTCTAATATCTAGCTTAAATCTCCCCTCTTCCAATATAAAAACATTACACTTCATCCTATCACCATACTTCCTGACACTGAGTCCCTCTCCCACTCTCCTGTAGGCTCCCTTCAGGTACTGGAAGGCTGCTAGAAGGTCTCCCTGGAGTCTTCTTTTCTCCAGGCTGAACAGCCTAGCTCTCAGCCTGTTTTCATAAGAGATGTGCTCCATCCCTCTAATCATCTTTGTGGTCCTCCGATGGACCCATTCCACCAGGTTCATGTCCTTTCTCTGTTGAGGACTCCAGAGCTGGACACAGTAATCCAGGTGGGGTCTCATGAGCGCAGAGTAGAAAGGCAGAATCACCTCCTGCAACCTGCTGGTCACACTTATTTTGATGCAGCCCAGGATATGGTTTGGATGTCAGTGCACACTGACAGCCCATGTTGGGCTTCTCATCCATGAACGCTCCCAAGTCCTTCTCTTCAGGGCTGTTCTCCAACCATTCTCTGCCCAACCTGCATTTGTGCCTGGGATTGCCACGTCCGAGGTGCAGGACTCTGTACTTGGCTTGGTTGAACTTCATGAGATTTGCACTAGACCACCTTTCAAGCTTGGCCAGGTCCCCCAGGATGACATCCCTTCCTTCCACATGTCAACCACATGACTGAGCTTAGCATTGTTGGCAAACTTGCTGAGGGTGCATTCAATCCCACTGTCCATGTCTCCGACAAAGATGTTAAATAATACTGGTCCCATTACTGACCCTTGAGGAACACTGCTTGTCACTGGCTGTCACTTGGACATTGGTCTGTTGAGCACAATCTTTTCCGTGTGTACCATCCACCCAATTCCTTATCCCCCAAGTGGTCTATCCATCGAATCCATGACTTTCCAATTTTGACACTCGTATGTCATGCAGGACACTGACAAATGCTTTGCATTNTCCGACAAAGATGTTAAATAATACTGGTCCCATTACTGACCCTTGAGGAACACTGCTTGTCACTGGCTGTCACTTGGACATTGGTCTGTTGAGCACAATCTTTTCCGTGTGTACCATCCACCCAATTCCTTATCCCCCAAGTGGTCTATCCATCGAATCCATGACTTTCCAATTTTGACACTCGTATGTCATGCAGGACACTGACAAATGCTTTGCATTAATCCAGGTAGATGATGTCTGTTGCTCTGCCTTTGTCCACCAAGTCTGTGGCAGTATCATAGAAGGCCACCAAATTTGTCAGGCAGGATTTGCCCTTGGTGAAACCATGTTGGCTGTCTCCAATCAGCTCCTGATTTTCCATGTGCCTTAGCAGAGATTCCAGGAGGATCTGCTGCATGATGTTTCCAGGCACAGAGGTGAGACTGACTGGCCTGTAGTTTCCTGGGTCCCCTTTTTCCCTTTTTTGAATATTTGGGTTATGTTCCCCTTTTTCCAGTCTGCAGGAACTTCACCAGATTGCTATGATATGCTATATATGTGATAGAAAAAAGACAGTATTAAGAAATGGAAAGTAATCACACTTCTCAGAAATATGCAACCAGTCATAATAATCTTTCTAAACATGCATTTTTCAAACTATTGCATTAGACAACAAAAATAAAAGTAGTCTTAGGTAATTCAATTGAAATACAAAGGGCAGAGCAGAAGACCAGTGTAATCTGGTACAAAATAACAATAAGGTCTTCCCAGTGCCTTCTCTTCTCCAGGCTGAACAGCCAAAACTCTCTTAGCCTTTCCTCATAGGAGAGGTATTCCATCCCTCTAATCATCTGTGTGTCCCTCCTCTGGACCTGTTCTAACAGGTCCATGTATTTCTTGTGCTGGGGGCTCTAGACCTGGATAGGTCTCACCAAAACAGAACAGAGTGGCAAAATCACCTCCTTCAACCTGCTGGACACACTTCTTTTAATGCAGCCCAAGATATGGTTGGTCTTCTGGGCTGTGAGCACACATTGCTGACTCATAATCTATTTTTCATCCACCAGTACCACCAAATCCTACTCTTCAGGGCTTCTCTCAATCCATTCATCCCTCAGTCTGTGCTTTTATTGGGGATTGCCAAATTCATTCTGAGAGCAGACAAATTGAGCCCTTTTGAATAGTAGATCAGTTTGTGTAGCTTGGATAGGAATTAAACCGATCAAAAACTCTTGAGAAAAGCTTAAAGGAGGTAATATTAACTTTCCCACATGTTGCTAATACAGTGTTGATTAACTGAGCATAACATTGTTGAGCTAAAATAAGAGTCAACTCTGTAGCACCTGTTAAGCTTTTATATTTGATAATAGAACAAGCGCTCATCACTCCCTCCCTTCCTTCCTTCCTTCCTTCCTTCCTTCCTTCCTTCCTTCCTTCCTTCCTTAGAACTTGAAAACATTTAGATAAA
>VZRU01016773.1:94146-144234 GCA_013398155.1 Pedionomus torquatus | reverse complement strand
CCTTCCTTCCTTCCTTCCTTCCTGCCTTCCTTCCTTCCTTCCTTCCTGCCTTCCTTCCTTCCTTCCTTCCTGCCTTCCTGCCTTCGAATAGATCCTTGTAGAAAAGTGGGAAAACTCTTATCTACCAGCTTTCCCAAAAGCTTTGAGAAGCAGATGAGTTAAATATGGTCAGTCAGAGGATCACTGTTGATACACTTCTTAAGTTTAAGAGACATAATCAATAAATAATCAAAAAAGTGTGCAAAATAAAAGGATGTTGAAGGANCCTTCCTTCCTTCCTTCCTTCCTTCCTGCCTTCCTTCCTGCCTTCCTTAGAACTGGAAAACATGTAGATAGGTTTTGTGCCCTTATAATGAGAAAAAAACATATTTTTTGGTTGTTACTTAAGGGCAGAAAGGCAGGACAGAATCTATTTAATGTGGGCATATAACATGCATGTAAAATAAATAACTTAAAAACCATGGCCCTCCTGAAGTAAATGCCTAAATCATTGGTTGAGGTGGAAGGGGCAATTGTCTTTGAGAGAGTCTGTAAGAAGATTTTGCCAACCCAGCCTGGGTTCATCGCAAAGCAGATGAAAATAACCGTAAAATTTATTACCTAGATTTGAGCAGTCCAGTTCCTGTCCTGAGTCTGTTACTTTTAATAAGTAAAGATTTTTAATAATAAAGCTCTTCCTGAAAACTGTCTTTTGCTTTTCTATTTGTAACAGAGAAAGAGAAAGTAAGCAGAGAAAGTTCCTCTGTATCAAAAGTCAGATCTGCATTGCATTCAGCAGGGCAGATGTTCTTAGATTTGTAAAGCATTTGTAAACCATGTATGTAAGGATTCATACATTATAAAAGATAAGAAAAATGTAAGGTAGCCTCCTATTTAAGAAGATTATATGAGGAGTAAGACAAAAATAAGAAGACTTACAAATCAACAAACATTTTAACTAACTTCTATAAACCAGTGTGGGGGGGGTTTTTTTAACAAAACTGAAACATTAGGTATCATTGTTCACCTTTAATTTTTCTTCTGTGGAAAACAAAATAGTCTGTCACTGTTGCATATGGTTTCAGTATAGGTGGTGGTAAATTGTATGCAACTATAGTCTTCGGCCTGTCTTAGTTTTATGCAAAAAATATCAAAGCTAAACCGGAGTGTTATTTTTGCTTTCACTTTATTTTTGTTATGCCCATTGCAAAAGGTTTCTTATGGTGGTTGTTTTTGCAAATGGAGCATAGATAAGGATTTTTTTTTAAGAAAAAAAAGCACATTTAAATTTAATTTATTCCTTTAAAATTTAGCATAAATTTAAGCAGAAACATTTACTGACTAAAAAGTGGAACACAATGGTGTGGTTTTTTTCTTTAACTATAAGCACTGACTGCTTTCTTTAAAGTACTGAATAGCTACGTAAAATGGGGAAAAAAAATCCCAGAGAACAGCATTAATTAAAATTTTAATTATATCTATATGAATTACCAAGGGCAAAAGAAAAAATCATATACAGAATACTGCTTGATGTTTTTGGCTTTGTTTTTTTTTCTTTTTTCTTACATTTTCTTTTCTTTTTTTTTTTCCCCTCTGTCTATTTTTAACAGTTTCTGGAAGCTCATTCAGCTAAACTGGAGAGTGCAAGAGCATCCCCTGCAGGAATATTTTAGTCCACACTGATTTTCCCTTTTTTACAGTGTTTTTCCTTCTGTTAATTTGTATTCATCTTGCATCGTGCACAGTAATTGTGTCTAGAGAATTAGAGAGGGATGGCTATTGCAGTGGTAATAGAATTACTATCAGTGTTCTAAGCTGGTAAAAGGATTGTGAGTTTCAGTCAGAGGATTTAAAAACACATGCTGAAATGTATATCAGGATTTTTTTTCTGCTGCACTATTTATAGGTGTGTTTTTCTTTGGGTTTATAAATTTGATCATTTAAAGCCAAAAAATGTTGCCAAGAAAGCTAACAGTAGAACTCTATGAAAAAGCACCTTTATACATGATAACAACATAGTAATGTACGCACATGCATATGCACATTCAGACATGATCTAGTAATGTCCTCATATGTCCTTGATTTCAGTGGGAGCTGTGATTCACTGCCTGCAACAGTTGTTAATGCTGGTTATTTTATACCAAACTTTTTTTTTTTTTCCCGTTCTCCTGTATGTGCTTTCTGACTTAACCTCCCCAACTTTATTTAAATAAAAGGGAAAAGAAGAAAGGTATCATCATTAAATGTCAACATATTATAGTTATACCAAAAAAGTCTGACCCATGTATTGGTTCAGTGGGTCAGTGTATGAAAACGCAGTAAGCATGCGTTTTAAATGCGTTTAAATTCTAAACAATTTTCAAGTTCTGATACAAGCATGATTGTTTTATAATATTCTGAGGGTAACATTTTAATGAGCAGAGATACAGTATTTTTAGTAATCCATTTATATTATAAAATATTATAAAAGCAAACAATAAAAATCAGAGAAATTACATCATTTGTTCTCTAGATGTATTACATCAGCTGTACATATTCTACGGAAAATAACTAAATCCAGCTTCAGCATAAGACACAAGAAATACATTGATACTATTTCACTTAATTTGAGTGGAAAGATCCATCCTCTCAATCCAACAGAAGCTATAGGTGCTTTGAAACATGTTCTCATGCAAACAATATGAATCAAATTACTGTGTTGAAAATTACTTCTTATGGGTTTAATAAGGTTGAACTGATTATGTAATTGGGTATTTTTGTCTCTTTTCCCTGAACACATTAGAAATCTAAGGTCCCATATACAGAAGGATTTTTGTATTTGGTATTCCATGATATAGCAATGCCTGACAATGATCTGGGACTTGAAATGCAATCCAATGAAATCTACAGAATTACTTTTTCAATAAGTAGAGTAAGAACCTCAGTATTTATTCTTTATTCTGTTAACTTGACCTTTTATCAGTCCTCATCTCAAAATCTAGAAGACACCCATTTGTATCATTTATTAAAGAAGCAAAGCAGTGTTCTTTCCCTCACAGATGGCTGGTAGTGTTCAGTGGAATGACTGTCCCTTGTCCTTTTTTGTCTTATTAGCAGTACCTGCAGAGAGATTTGAAATACAAATGGAAGAAGAGTTGTTTGAACCCCAGCTTCCAATAATAAACACAAAAGTGTGTACTGTTCTACTGAAGAAAGGTGTGTCTGTTATTTGTGTTTAAAAGAAAGTCTTGGTTTTCAGACCCTTTTGAACCAGTACATAATAAGATTCTCCTGATAATGAGATATAGCAAGTGATGCACAAATCTTTAGAAAATTGAAAAGACGAGAACAGTTCTGAATTCAAACAGTAGTTTTCCTTTAGATGTCATATCTTTCTGTGGATATAACCCAACAATTTGCAGATGAAATTTTCTTCAAAATTTGTCTTTGAGTTTTCTCATTAATATGATGAGGTTTTGCACAATCATGCTATAAGCAGTAGTTTAGTAGTTAACATAAACTTCTTGGTTCATTACTTGCCATCTCCAGGCAGCAGTTTATCTCATTGGACTAAAGAATATTGTCCCTTTGCATTCAGAATTTTGCGATATTGTCACACTGGGACCTATTTCCATTCATACTATTACAGTCTATTTTGGAACTTCAAGCACATGGGAAAAATACATCTCATTTCCAGATGAAGTTCCTTTTCTGACAATTGGCAGCCATTTCCTGATGTGTTTATGCTGTTCTTTGGACTATGGTGTTCATTTTTCTCTCTTATGTTTATTGCCCTTCTATACCTAAGAGGGAAGAAAACAAAGCTATTTGGAAGCTTTTTTTTAAGACTTGATCTTTGATCATTGTACTATGTCTTCATTATATATTTTCCAGGTATATTTAAATTTGTTTTGGACACACAAAAGCACACTTGAACTAGCTCCTTCAGATTTTTAATTTCTGCTTTGCTTTATATGTTACAATATATGTTCCTTTTTATGTTACAATATAGTCAGGCATTTTTCATATTTACATATAAATTGTTCACATTTACTAGCCTCTTCCATTGACAAAATTGCCAAGTAACATCATTTGATCTATGTACTATAAGGATTTTGAATAATTTAACAGTAGTACACTTACCTATTTAAATGTTAATCTATGTAACTGTCTCGGAGTTTTTTCCCTTAAAAAATTAAAATGGAATTTTCTAGCTTGCAATGTATTTTTTAGGCTTTCATATTTATTTAATATTTACATATTTTTTGTTACTTTTTCAGTTTTATGTTGGCATGAATTGTGAAATATGATTGTTCATTGTGCTGCATTAGTAACAGAGGACTTCTGATGCCTAAATGTAGGTGACTAGTGGCACTTGAATGCCCTAGGGTATCTGAAACACACAGTCTCTGGAAGACTATTTCTGAGCTGGCAGCTAGAGATCAGTTGGCTTACTTTAGGATGTCCTAAATAGCAGAAACAATGTTGATATTTAGGTAACGGTACCTCACTTCAAATTTGCTTTGTTAGTGATTAGATTTTTTAATGATCTAGTGCTGTTTTAGGATCTGTAGGGTATCTCACTCAGGTTCTAGCCGTTATTGCAGTAAGATGCAGGTTTCCAGTAAGTTGTTTGTCCTGCACACACTATCTGGTGTGCATGTCTTAAATAACTTGGCAAGCTGCAAATACCACTATTTTTTCATGTTTAGGTAATGAATGCTTTCCTAACCTGTAAAAGTTTTCAGCTTTATCTTGCAGATTCAGGAGTCATAACCAGGTGTTTAGAGTTCCCAATATATAAAAGAGAGATTCAGTAGAGCAAGATATATATGTAGTAAAGAGACTCTGGTGTTCTGTTCAGATCAACAAAAAGTGGTCATCTACATATAGTTATCTGCCCAGTTCTCCAGATGCAATATTTTTTTGATTGCGATATTAAAGCATTTGACTAGAATTGGGTGTGCAGTGTCACTTCAAATGTTTATAGGCTAAGATGTCCACATAGATCTGGCATATATGACACAAAACAAATAGGAACCCCATGCTTGCATAGCAGCATCTGAAAGCCATGTGCGATAACCTAGTACATCTCATATGTATGTGAATGAATCATTTCATAGCTCTACCCAAGCAATAATGGAAGCTTGGATGCCTAGCTCACTTGTTTCTTTTGATCCTTAAAATGTGAGGTCTTTTTATTCTGTAGGCACTGATATGTTTTTCTTCTGTGGATGTGATTGTTTACATCCACAGAAAGATCTCTTTACAAATCTTAGTAGTGACTGTTGAAGTGCTCTTCTGTGGCAGACAAGTTCAACAGGAAAATTGTATCTATATATGACTAAAATTGGACAAGTCACTGTGCAGAGTGTGACAGTTAGAGACCTTTTCTAAGCAGTGTTTAGCAAGAAGGCCAGGTGGTGGTACCATTTTGGACAGCCTCAGAGAAAAAGCTGTAGTACTGTCATTTAGAGAGGCAGATTCTGGTTGAGAGACAGGTAGTCCCAGCCATATGACAGATACAAGTTGTTATTTCTGAAGCTCTTAGGGATTACAGCGCCCTGTAGTACATTAGAAATCCAGGGTTGTAAAGCACCTGTTTCTAGTAGACAATTGACAAGATCAGATATCTGTCACCAGTCCAGGCAATATTGTCAGTTCCCAGCCTCAAACAGGCATCTTTGTTCTGCTGAAGAAGAAAAGAAGTTGTTCCATGATGGTAAAATATGAAACTTTTTTTTTTTTTTTTTTTCCCCTAGCAGTTCTGAAACCTTATAAAATCAGTTCATATTGATGAGTATAGGCTTCTAGGTATTNTTTTTTTTTTTTTTTTTTTTTTTTCCCCTGGCAGTTTTCTTTTGCTTTATCTTCACTTGCTTAAAAAAGTTCAGAAGCTTAGAATCTTTGAATCTTCACAGTGAATTCAAGAAAGAAGAGTTAGTGCAAGCTGGAAGACTGGTGCTGAAATACACTGTTTCCTATGTTTTTTTTTTCCTTTTTTTTCTACAGATACAGCCACCGCACAGATGTAAGCACCACTAATAAAGAACATTTCTTTAAATAAAGAACATCTTCTCAACTCCCTCTTTAACTTTGCAAACTGGACAAAACCAAACAAAAACACACACACACACAAATCCAACATCCAAAACCACACACCCCCCAACAAAACAAAACAAAACAAAACAAAACAAAACAAAACAAAGCAAAGCAAAACAAAACAAAACACAACATAACACAAGACCCACCCAACCACAGAAACAAAAAACCACATGCAACTCCCTCCCACCCCCAGCTAATCCCTAGAAATGGATATCCAAGAAAGTATTCAAATCTTTTTTTTATTTTGTTTTTTTTTAACAGCAATTAGCCCATATTTTCCTAGCTGGGTTTCAAAAATAGTATATCTAATTTCACTCTTTTTAAATGAAGAAGATATACATATTTTTGTCTTGATCCTTCAGGAATGATAACAAGACTTTTAGAAGTCTTTGTGTCAGTATAATTCAGGATAGCACTCTCTTAAATTCTGAGTTCAGATTATTAGCTCAGCGCAGTAACAACTGTTTCCTAAACATCTATCAGTTGTTAAAGTTATTGGTTGAATGTAATGACTAAGTAGTTCATAGTCTAAAATGCTGATGCCTCTAAAATTCATGATGGCAGCCGCATAAAATAGGAAGTCACTTGGTTCCAATGGCTTTCTCTTAAATATCGAGCTACTGGGGAGGTCATTATATTCTGTGATAAGAAGAATATACAGTAGCAGATGGAACTAGCTTTGCATTTAATTGCAAGGCAGTATAGATGATTTATTTCTGTCATTTTAGAAATAGAAAAGCTAGCATATTTTAATGTAATGATCAACTCTCTTTTTTTCTCACTCAGTAAAATCATGCTACTTACTGAATAGGCTTCTGAGTGCATTAAGTAACATACTAATTTTAAACATTGCCCATTAGAAGTCACCTTTCAAATTCCAAGACAGTAATATCTTGGGAAAAGCAAAAAATTCAGATAGGATGTCTGGTCCAAATAACGCTTCAACTTTGATATATATATAATCCATAAATTTATACCCAAATGGAAATGGAAATAAATAAATATATGTGTGTATGTATATATATATGCACATACGTATGCGAAATAAGACGCTGCAGTGTATGCCTTCCAGTTGCTCAACATCCTATAATCTGTTCTCACTGTGTGCTCTGTATATATGACACAGTCTTGTGCATAGAGACCTACTCTATTGGGCTGTGTCAGAGCCTTGATATCTTTTGTACTCTCAGTGCTCTATGGCAGCTTCACTCCTACCCTTGCACTCCTTTTGTTGATACGAGAAATGCTTCAGGCTTCAGCAATAAGGGAAATCATGTGTTTAAATTTCCTTTTGCTGTGGTCAGATACACCTTAATGCTGCTACTGTGCTCCAGATACCGAGGCTGGCTCCAAGCAAGCTGGAATACTTAAACAGCACACTGAGATGCAGAAAAGAAATGCTCACTGAATCCTTAGGAAAAATAAGACTCTTGTGTTAACACACAAGGTGGTGAACCTTATATGTTAACTTGTGCAGTTTGTATGCAAGTAATACAGCTAGTAGAGTTACTTTGTACCTGCTTCCTGGTCCGGTTTATTCATATTTCTTAACCATTCTGCACAGTAGACCAGCATTAACATCATGCCTGTCTTTGAGAAGGATCAATAAACAAGGCCTTAACACATCTCATGAAGATCTTATAGTTTACAGCCATAAAGCAGGCTGTGAACATACTGAAGTGAAAATTATCATTCTTATTAAAAGACGTTGACAGAATTGGCCTCGTGGTACAGAAAGGCTCTAGAAGTAAAAAAAAGAGTGGTACCGTTTGTTTTTTTTGTAATTTTAATTTATTTAGTTAGTTTAAAGAAGAGTTTTACAGAGTCATATTTAAAATACAGTTTTAAAATGTGATCACAGGATTATATGAAATATATTAATATTAAATTAAGTTTACCTGTGCCTTGGATTTAAGTTCTTGCTAGTATTGGAACAGAGAGTTAGCCTTTTTACATCATGTATTGGTAAAGCCTAGTAGAAGCGCTAAAGGTAATAGTAGAAATTAACTGGAGACAATACTGGTATTGTAAAGTAACTGACCATAAAGTAGATCAAAATGACAAAGTATTTAAAAATAAAAAAGGTTTTATTATCATACATTGGAAATGCAAGGATAGAATCACTTAGTGTATATTGAGAGGTAGTTAATAAATTATAACACTTTTTTCTTATGTCTAGCTCTTGATGTTTCCAGTGTGATATCTATGTTATATGTCTGATTTCTATGTTGTTTATTTAAGTAGCCAGTTTTAAGTCATCAGGACTATATCATGTGAGCTTGTGTACTGTAAATTAGCTACAGGTAATCATATCCTATGTGTCTCCTATGTATGCATGTGTCATACCAAGTGACAGACTAACAAGTATTTTACACAAGGAAGGAAAAAAACCACATTTTCATGAACCACCAAGTAAATTGATAATTTTTGTTCCTTGTAATATTTCTGTCCCATAACAATCAGAACATAAGAACATTATGAGCTGAACAGTCTTGATCAGCGTATTCTAAACACCTCAAATGACTGGGTGTCGTGGTTTCAGCCAAATTTACCGAAACCCGAACCAGGACACTGGGGAAAATCTAGTAGATGTCTAGAAAGAATTGCCCTTATATATTGCTCTTATCTATCCTACCTATATCTACTTTAGTTGTTTCTTTTTAAGTATCTAACTCTTTTTGACATATTGAAATACAATGTTGACAACTGTAATTATGCTATCTAATGAGAATCTTCAAGGAATCTTCTATCACACTATCTTTCAAGGGCATGTGGAGATTTTTTTATTTAGGGAGCTACTATGTGGTTTTCCTGGTTATTTTTCAAACAGTCCCCACTGAGTTGAAATCAAAGAGGTGTATAGGAACATTTTGTTTCAAAATAAAACCCCTTATTATACTATATCTAATTAGTTACAATGACATTCAGAATCTGTAGATTATTAAGTAGTTGATCAAGTCAGACACAGTAAGCGTGCAAGCCGCGTTGTCTTGAGAAACCGTGGTTTTCTAAAGCAAGAGAATGGCAGGTTGAAGTCTTTAATTTCTGAGGTTCAAAAAAAGTACAATAGGAGTGCTGTGCTTTAGACTGAATTGACCAATTATGACTTGACAGATGCCCTCCCCCAACTTTTGCTCCAAGCAGAGGAGAAGGAGGGATAAAGAGATTTACGAGATAGAAAGAACTAAACTACTTTAATTAAATATTAATAATAAAATAAAAGAAAGTAGTGAAATAGATAAAATATATACAAAACCATATCAGCCTCTCAGGATGATGTCACCAGCAGGCACTGGGGAAGTCCCAGACTGGACTTAGTGGTAGATGGGATCTGGATTCCTGCTCTGGATTCAGGAACACAAGGATTGGGATCAAGGGGATGAACAGACAGGGTCCTCTTCGGACACCAGCTGTTGAAGAAAGAGGTCTGAACCTTTGATTCTTCAGCTTTTATACTGAGCATGGGCCAGATGGGATGGAATATCCCTGTTGGTCAGTTTTGGGTCCCATGTATATTTTTCCATTTCTGACCCTCCAACAGGGCAAGTATTAAAATTAGGTGACCTTAAGCAGTCAATACAAGCAAGACCCTCTCTGCATACCATTCCTTGGCATCAGCTGTAAGCACAGTTGTTATAAATCTGAGAACAAACACCTTTCTGCACAATATGCTCTTAATTTCAGAGAGTTAGAGGAGGCCTAGCTAAGAAGTAAAATTGCTAAACAGAAAGTCGGTTCTGTTTTACCTCAAAACAGGACAAGGAGTTTGTAGATAAGCTATCTGCCTCAGAATCCAACAAAAGTATTTCTCTGTGTGAAGACATGCTTCTGTGCACTGCATCAAGTCTTTTAATCAATAATATCAAACAGATCTTCAGTTTAAGTTTTACTTAAAATTGTTCCTGCTACAATTTGAAATATTTGCCTTAGGATAAGGTAAAATAAATCTTTAAAGATATTGATAATTTCAATAATAATAATAATCAGGTTTTGAAAAAAAAATGTAAAAAGTCATGTAACCATACCCGGAAAGTACATAAGCTTTGACATGTTAACTCTTCTCTAATAACTCCTGCCAACTAAATATGACAGTATACTATCATGGATCTTGCTTTCCAAAATAGAGGAGACATCTGCAATGAAATAGCAATAACTGTGATATAGTTTAGTGCATTGTATAAAAAACTTTACATATCTAGTCAGCAGGTGGAATCATTTAGATATATTAAACTAACACTGTGAAACCACTAAAATAAAATGGGAGTCATGAAAAACTCACTTTTGTGTACAGTTATTTGTGCCAGGGGAAGAGGGAATTCGGTTCATCTTAAATACAGTTTACAGCACAGTCATGCCCTTAACTAGCCATTTAGAGTCTGTTTATAACAAAAGAAATGAAAAAGCTACTTTCAGGACATGATTTAACTTACCATAAGATTCAGGCCAAAAATAGATTATATAAATTGAACTCTAGATACTCTTATTTCCTTCTGTTGATCACTCGCTGAGCCAGATAACGTGCTTAGGTATATGTTTATTTTATAGATATCTTAAGTCATCTTTAAGGCAGATTATTTCCATTACATGTTTCTCTGGCAATTCTTCCCCCACAAAAAAAAACAAACAAAAAACAAAATAATAATAAAAACAACAACAACAACAACAACAACAAAAACCACCTTTCAAAGACTTCAGGAGAGAACTCCATATACAAATATATATGTAATTATCTGTAAATATATATTATTATGGTCTTTATATTATGTCACCAATGAAATGTCAGTGGCATTTAAATAACCAAACGTCTGTTTCCTCACCCACTTGAGCCATAATAAGCATCTGCACAACATTATGAAAAAGATAATTGCATGCAAACTGGAGAAGGCTGTATCCTCAATAGCTATACAGTAAAGTTTCGCTTTTCTGAGTGGTTTTGTAGTGATGTTAAACCATTTTTCTTGACTGGTTATGAGTAGAGAATTATTATATATTTTTAGTTAAACATTCACATAATAATGAATAAGAGAATCATAGAACATTCCTGTAATGAAAAAATATTTCTTCAAGCTAGTATCAACTACAGCTTTTTTAAAACAATGTATAGGACAGAAATCAAATGCAGATAAATGAAAGATTAAATTTAATGTTATTTCTTTATATTTTGGAAATTGCTTTAACATGTATCCATTTGGTTAATGTAGCCAAGAAGTAGTGACTCCTACCACTCTCACAATATGTCCAATTGTCCCTGGGTTATGAAAAACATAGTGGAAATATATTCCTTATTTGCCTGATTTAGAATTGGGATTCAAGTACATCCAGGCAATATGCAACCTAACTAAGCTGCTGAAAGTTAAAGGACAGGCTGGAGCTATTCCATTTTATATAAATAACAATGGAAGCCACAGCTTCAATTTGACTCATATTTCCCAAGAAAATGCCTTAATCACTGGTGTATAGAGGCAATCACTCATTGTTCTGGCCCAGTGAATATTTATTTATTTAAAATGGAACAGCTCCAACAAGAGAGACAAAGACTGATGCTGTGTGTTTTAGTAGCAGGGTAATTACATAACAGAATTTATGTTAGTCAATAAATCCCTGCAACAGGGAATCACAAGATAAAACTATTACAAAAAGTCTCAGTCATACATTTAGACAGTTGTCAATTCTGAGAAATGGCAGTCTAGCTGGAACATATCTCTCTTTAAAAAACAGATTCCATCACAAATGAAAGAACAGCTCTGTTCATACTGGTATTTTAGACACAGAAATACCGGACTGCTTCTTTCCATGATTCCTAATCCACCAAGGGAAGATGTAGGATGGGACTCTGAACACTTGGACAGTAGTCTTGATTCTAACAGGAATGTGGTGCCTAATCCTAAAAGAAAAAGGAAAAGAAAAAGAAAAAGAAGAAAAAGAAAAAGAAAAAGAAGAAAAAGAAAAAAAAAAAGAAAGAAAAACAGAAAAAAAAAAAAAAAAAAAAAAAGAGGAGGAAGAATTCATTCTTCTGCTATTCAAAATTTGTCCTCTATATTAGATCATATTATAATTTAATAAACACACAGGAGATGATGATAGCCCTGCCCACTTACGTTGCTGACATTCATTTTAATCTAAGAATTTAAATTTTTCTACATTTAAAAAAAAATATAGAGCAAAACCAAATTTTGATTTATAAGTATTAACATCCTACCTAATGTTTTTTTACTATTGTTTATTCAAATATCCTTTTCTGCAAGTAAAATATGCTTTGTATAAGAAGAGGGAAATAAAATCATTCACTTAACATGCAAGTTCACAATTTTTGAAAAAAAAAAATCATTTTTACAGCAAAAGCAGAGCTTTCTATAAAAAAATGATAGACTTTTCCAGAGCTGATTTTTTTTTATGCTTGTATGAAATATAAAGCAAAAATTGAACAAAGAACGTAATTTCAGGTAATTACATGTAGACATGAATTGTTGAATTGTAATTAATTTTGTGAACAATAACTTATTTTATTCACTACTCCTATGCCTATTGCCTATTTCATATGACTGTGCTTTCAAAACATTCTGCTTCCCTCCTATTCTTTTTTTTTGCAAAAATTTTGCAATAAAGGTGACCACCAGATATGACAAAAATATGTTCTTATTTCTCCTTCCAAAAACTTTTAAGTTTTACAAAAAAACCCCAACAACTTTATTTTATCTTAAAATTACTTTTTCAGACTTTTACTTCAAATTAGTAGTTATGGAGGGTTCCAGGCAGATGCTCAAGTTTAATGTTGCTATAGTAGGATGTTTTTCTCTATGTAGGACTGTTGTAGACATATAACACAAACAAAATCCCTTAACAACATATCTGTATAACTGAGAAAGGACTGAAGAATCAGTTGTTCACAATGAAAAATTTCACAGAGGTCAAGACTGATAAATAATCACATTTCACAAAGGAGGGGACCCCACAACCCAAAATTTAGAGATTTTGACTGACATTGAAAAACAAATTCACTTTACCATATTATGATTGGCCTAATGTGTGATTAGACCTTTCATCCCAGCATTTTGACATATTTCATTTGTATTATGTAAGTCAGTTTGGAGGATAATTAAATTATTCTCATTTTAAGATCTTCTAATCACACCAGTAAATTTACACAAAATGTAAAAGTATTTGATACACTGGCATAAAGAGGCCAGAAGAAAGATTAAATGGATCAAGTTGATAGAGATGTAGTTCTGCCATGTAGAAGGCATGATATATATAGAGAGAGGTATCAGAAATAGAAAGTACTAAGGCTCAGAAAATCAATCCACATTGTATGATTTTCATAAATGTGTCAGTTAAGGTGACAGTACTGAGATATTTTTAGGAACTCATTGAAATAGGTTGAACTTAGATTTTTATCACATAATTTGCATATCTAGGTAGTTTAAACAGAAACAAATATTATGCAAATAAAGTTAAGCTATGCACAGAGAACTGTGCAAAAAGATGAGAGAAAAATGCAACAGTAGGCATGTTGGTTCTTGTGAATTGCTGCAGTGTCTGATTTTATCAGAATGTGAGAATGATTTAAGAGGAATGATAGAGACAAGACTGAGTAATGTTTTGGAGAGTAAAGGAAAATTCATTAACTCTTGCATCACCACATTTCACTGAAGCTTATGTGTGGTATTGATATGTTCAAAGTTATATGTTAATACAAATGGGCTAATTTCCAGTTTCTCCCTACCAGCAAGATTCTCAGACAATGTAGATGCACATGGATTATGCAGGGGGTTCAAGACCATAGGATGAATGAACAATTTATTCCATAATTGTTTAAGCTGATGGTTCTGAAGGAAGCTCAAGTAATGATAGCGTCTGTGACCTGGAGTCTAAGTAACTGTACAATAATATGAAATTGAAGCAATGATACTATGGGCAGTACAAGACAATATTAGCGTTAGAATTGATCTACAATTTTGTCTTCCAATTCCTCTCTTATAGTTAAGTAGAATGTGTATTTATGGCTGTATTCGTAGGTTTAATGACATCACCAATGTTTTATTTCTCCTTCTCAGTGCCAAAGATCCAATTTTCTTGCGACATATGCTGACAATGACCCAACATCTGCTCTTAGCTTTCCATCAAACTTTGGCAATTGAGGGCAATGACCTAGTCTGAGTGCTCAGATGCACTTTACATTCCTGTGGAAACTTTAAAGGAGCTTGATCATTTTAGACTAGAAATCAATCTGAAAGGAGGATGGAAGCTGTTGCAGGCTGAAATGCTGCAGATATGAGTCACTTAAGTGTTTTGATTTTTACAAAAGTTGCTGTCATTCAGGCAACAGCATTTGAGGAGCTACTAACACTCATAGGTCGTTAATCCAGTGCACAGGTTCATGTAGTAGAGGTTCTCTACACCAATCCAGGTAATTTTCTGGCAGCCACCTTGATACCAGCATTTATCTGAAAGATATTTTTCACTATCTTAACATGTTAATTTCTCAGACACTGAGGTTTTCTTCCAGTCAGCTCTCTAAAGGAAAGCCTGCTAGTTGGGTGCAGATGCAGCGTTCATGTGCTTATAAGGGTAGGAATATAGCTAAAATTTAAACAAATGAAAAACATTAAACTGTCAAGCTTTAGGACTGCTCTTAATTAAGTTATTTAATCAGGTAGCTAAGCCTGGTTGCACACTTTCTGACTTCTGGCAACTCATGTGCTTTGTAATTTTAAAACGGGCAAAGAGAGAGATGAAGGAGATAAGTAGGCAGTGTCAGCAGGTGAATCAGACCTCTAAAGTTCACTGTAGTCTCCTGAATGTTGAAGGAAGATGGGAAATGAGAGTCTTAAACACAATAGTCTGATGCCTCAAAGTGTGATGAATCTATGCAACATTGCATCTGTGTGGAAATTTGAAAGGCAAAAGGAAAAGAGAAAATATCTTAATAACACATCTTTCACCTCTGAATATGGGCATGCAGAACAATTACCTTTGAAAATTATTCTATTGTTCTTCCAGTCAGCTTCATGTCATCTGACTTTTCATGAATTTTGTATACCTGGTTCTGGAGGATTTATGTGTGAATTAAAGAGTACCTTTAGGAAAAAGAATGTGTCAGAGACAAGAAGACACAGAAGATGACATAAGATATATTAAATAACGTCATTGATGTGGCATTTTGCAAACACACAAATTACATTTAGACAATTTCTTATCAACAAAGCTTGTGACTGTGTATGGCAAACATCGCACCCTAAATGTAATTGATTCCTTGATTCCTGTAGGCCAGTCTTACCATGGAAAAAATGATTAAATAAGACATTGAGTACTTCAACCATATTCATGTCATGTACCCCCAGGTCCCTTTCCTCCTTCAGTAGCTGGCCCTCATTTTCCTTCATCTTCTATTTTGCTGGTGCTGTACCTGTAGAAGACCTTGATGACCTTCATATCCCTCAGCAGATTCAAGTTCAGTTGAGCTTTGGCTTCCCTAACCTCATCCCTGTATGTTTAGACAGTGTCTCTGTGTTCATCTTGGCTCATCTGTCTCTGCTTGCATCTCTTATATGTTTCCTTTTTGTGTTTCACTTCAATCAGGAGCCACTTGTTCATCCATGTGGGCCTCCTGTTACCTTTTTTTTGACATCCTACATGTGGGCATGGACCATTTTTGAACTTGGAAGAAGTGTTCCTTGAAAATAAGCCATCTCTCTTGGACCCCTACTCACTGCCAGCTTATTGAATAGTCTAAATAAAAGCTGTCATAGCCTCAGGGACAATACTGAGCACAAGTGTTTTCTGAAACTATCATCTTTATTGGTTATTTTGAGTTACATGACTTATAAAAACAAACAAAAAAACCCAAACCAAACCAAACCAACAACAACAACAACAAAAAAACCCAAACCAAAACAAAGAAAACACCAACCCAGCAATTATCAAAGCTTGCTCTGATAAGTCTGTCATCAGTCGGTCATCAGTCAGTCTTCAACATTATATATTACACATAGAATCATAGAATTATCCAGGCCAGAGAGGACCTCTAAAGGTCATCTAGTCCAACCTCCATGCAGTCACATGGACACCCCCAACTAGACCAGGTTGCCCAGGGCCTCATTGAGCCTCACCTTGAATATATCCAGGGAAGGGGCCTCAACCACCTCCCTGGGCAACCTGTGCCAGTGCTCCACCGCCCTCATAGTAAAGAATTTGTTTCTAATATCCAATCTAAACCTGCTCTTCTCCAGCTTGAAGCCATTGCCCCTCATCACTGCAGGCCTTGGTAAACAGATTCTCCCCAGCCTTCCTGTAGCCCCCTTCAGGTCCTGGAAGGCTGCAATTAGTTCTCCTCAGAGCCTCCTCTTCTCCAGGCTGAACAGCCCCAGTTCCCTCAGCCTATCCTTGTAGCAGAAGTGCTCCAGCCCCCCAATCATTTTTGTGGCCATCCTCTGGACTTGCTCCATCAGGTCTATATCCTTCCTATATTGAGAGCTGCACACAGTACTCCAGGTGGCATCTCACCAGAGCAGAGCAAAGTGGCAAATCACCTCTCTGGATCTGCTGGCAACACATCCTTTGATGCAGCCCAGGATCTGATTTGCCTTCTGGGTTGCAAGTGTGCACTGCCTGCTCATGTCTAGTCTTTTGTCCACGTGCTCTCCCAAGTCCTTTTCCGCAGTGCTGCTTTCTAATACCTCATGCCCTAGTTTGTATTGATGGCGAGGATTGTTCCAGCCCAGGAGCAAAACCCCGTACTTGCTCTTGTTGAACTTCATGAGGTTCATCTAGGCCCACCTCTTCAGCCTATTCAGGTCCCTCTGGATGATGCCCCATCCCTCTAGTGTATCGACAGCACCACCCAGATTGGTGTCATCTACAAAGTTGCTTATGGTGCATTCAATCCCTCTAATGATAAAAATGTTGAACAGTACCAGTCCCAGCACAGACCCTTGAAGGACACCACTTATTAGATGGTTCTCCATCTGGACCTCAGGCCATTGACAACCACCCTCTGGAAACGACCTTCCAGACACTTCTTTATCCATTGAACAGTCCACCCATCAAATCTATATCTCTCCGATTTATCAATCAGGATGTTGTGGGGGACCATGTCAAAGGCCTTACAGAAGTCCAGATAGATCACATCCACAGGTTACCCCATATCTACCAACAGTCACTCTATCCTAGAAGGCCACTAGGTTAGTCAGGCAGGACCTGCCCCTAGTAAAGCCATGCTGGCTGTCCTGACTGAAACCTCTCCGTGCCTAAGCACGGCATCTAGAAGGATCTGCTCCATGATATTCCCAGGCACAGAGGTGAGGCTGACAGGTCAGTAGTTCCCATGGTCCTGCTTTCTACCCTTTTTAAAAATGGGTGTGATGGTTCCTTTCTTCCAGTCCCCAGGGACTTCACCTGACTGCCATGATTTTTCATATATCATGGAAAGTGGTTTGGCAATTACAACAGCCAGTTCCTTCAGGACTCTGGGATGTATTTCATCAGGTTCAATGGACTTGTATATCTTCAGATTCCTCAGTTGATCACGCACCTTGTCTTCCCTTACAGTGGGAGGGACTTTGTCACCTTGGTGATCGACTTGTGGGCCAACAACAGGAGAGGTAGGAGGAATAGGGTTGCCAGTGAAGACTGAGGCAAAAAAGTTCTCCTCAACTGTTGATACAAGTTCCCCACTGTTGATCATCAGTGGGGGTATGTTTTCTTTAAATTTTCTTTTCTGGTTAACGTACCTGTAAAAGCCTTTCTTGTTTTTTCTTTACATCCCTTGCCAAATTGAGTTCTAGCTGTGCCTTGGCTTTTCTGACTTCATCTCTACACAGCTGAACAACTTCCCTATACTCTTCCCAGTATGCCTTCTTCCATTTCCTTTTTAACCCCATGTTGCCCTTTAGTTTGACCAGTAGGTCATGGTTCAACCATGGGGTCTCTTGCCCTCCTTGCCCAATTTCCTACACATGGGGATTGAGATCTTTTGTGCTCTATAGAGAGCATCCTTAAAGATCTGTATTCCTAGGAAAAAAGGATTATGAAGTTGAATTTTTTTCTCCAAGATCTTCAGTTCTTTGGTTCTTATTTACCGCATTGTTTTTAATAGTGGGTTCTATCTTCCAATTTCCAGAATTACTGTAATGAAAAATACATATTTTTTTGGACTTAAATGTCCCAAAGCGAAAGGATAGACCATTCCCCACTCAGAAAGAACAAGAAGAAACTTGTAAATTACACTTTTTTTCCTTTTGATATGAACTTGATATCATGATATTTATGAACGGTTATCACTATGTTAATACTATGAAATTGATATTTTTGACAAAAAGATTTGAAAAAAATGTATTATTATGTTAAGTTCATCCCTGAACACTACAAGGTTAAAGATTTAACTCATTTCTTCAGTACTACACATAGTTTTATCTTAATTTAAAATGCTCATATGTTAGCCTCAAAACAATGCATTTAAACTCACTTGTCCTTCATTTTTTTCCCCTTTAAATTTTTCTTTCCACTTCTATCAATGCAAAGGAGAAACTGGAAAATGAATTGGAATGACATCTTATCTCAATTTACTTTCATTTACATTACTACATGTACCAGTTTGGAAAGCATTTAAAATCAAGAAATTATTGACTAACTGACAAGTCAAGGGAAGGACGTTATCTCAGAACATGTTGACTACTCAGTGCTAAAAATGAGAAGAAATTTATAGGGAGTCAGTGAATGGTTAAAGCTCTGTCTTGTTGTATATTACCCCCCATCTCAGCTCTTGCTTTCTTTCCCCTCAAATGAACAGCATATTTCCATCACCCTTTTCATTTTCTTCCTGTCTCGATTATTTTTTAATTTTTTTTTTAAAAAATCTATTCCTTTCCTATTGCATCTCTTCCCTCTTCTTTTTATTAATGTGCTGCGATATGTAAGATAAGTAAAGAAACATTTACCTCAGCATTACAAATAAACTTCCCAAATAGTTTGCATGTTGTTGGTCATCTCAAATTAATGTTCGATAAATTACTTTAACATTTTGAAATGTAGGATTAAAATAGGAGCAAAATATATTTAATATGAATGTTCAAGAAAACCCCGAAGAAACATTTTAATCAGTTAGCTCTGGTCATGCATGGCCAATTAAAATACTGAAATTAAGCATCTTCAGTCTTTCAAAGTGAGATGAAAACTTGGTCTCCTGAATTTTCACACATGGAGTAATAAGCTCAAGATCTGTAGAAAGAGACAGAAACCTGAGGACATCTACTACTGATTTTGGATAATGAATCTACCATCACCAGAAGTGAGATTCTGATGATTTGAGACTAGAAAGTTGATGCAGTAGGAACAAAAGAAACCTTTAATTCTTTCAAATTCGAAATTCTTGTCTAATGAAAGAACCAGCAGTTCAAACCATCTTTTGTGGCTAAGTTTAAACTGTTTTTTTTTTCACATTATTAAAAAAAAAAAAAAAAAAAAAAAAGGGAAAAAAAAAAAGAAAAAGGAGGAAAAAGGGAGAGGTTATTCATTTGCAGAAAGGACAAGAGACCAAAGAGATATCTATTTCAGATTTAGATTTATCCTGGGCTGTCTCTAACTGGTTGGATTTAGGCTTTACAGTTCACAGTGTTTAATATCAAAGTTCAGAGTGGTTTTTTTTTTTTTTGTCTTTTCCATGCAATTTAGGAAAAAATGACAAAAATGAAAAGCATTTTCACATTTTATAGAGATTCATAGCAAACAGTCATTGATGAGAGACAGACATTTCTAAAGAGCAATTCAATCCACCAGGATCCTAGCTTTTCCCTGAAGCCGTTTATCTCTTGCTACTGCTACAGGCTGAGTTTTGGCAAACAGGCTTCGAACTTAGTCTTGTGCCCAATTTGGGTGAGTTGAATGAAGACCATTATGTTTCTTTTCAGGTTCTTCACTTCAAAATTCTTCTATGTGGCTAACTTTCATGAATATTCACAGAATTTTAAGTCTGAAGTTATACCTAGTATTCATGGTATTTCTTTGTAATGGACAGCTTCATTAGGATTGTCTTGTACAATTATTATCTCTTTTTCATCCCCTTATTATTTTTATGAGAAAAATGGTTCAGCAATAGGCCAAAGGAGTTAAATGCCTAAATACATACCCTAAATAAGTAAATTTGGGAAAAAAACTGCACCAGCTGCATACAGGGATAGGTGAAATGATATATAAAATTGTTCTCATGCAAATTACATTTTATATTAAATAAGGTTTTCTGGCTGAAAGCCTCCTGATTGATTTACACTGCATGTTTAGGATAAGGTTGAGCAGGGTTATAATGAAAACTATTTAATCTAATCTCCTTTGCATGGTGAATAAGAGCTATTTTTGCTTGGATAAGTATATACTTGTTAAGTATAAAAAGCTGGCAATTTTTATTTATACCCTCATATTCAAAAAGATTTTTCACTTTTCATATTAAATTTACTAACCTACAGGTATCTTATGCAATGTTCTGAATATTTTCTCACACAAATGTCTGTGATCAATTGCCTGAATGTCTGGGAAATCATTAAAAGTAGACTTGTAGCAAAAGCTGATTGACCAGTACAAAAGGCTTATGACCAGTACAATTACCATATTGTTCATCAGGTATGTGAAACTATAGAAACCTCATTATTTGTCAGAGGAGTTTCTCTCTGCAGCTAGAATATTTTGGTATACTCACAGAAATACAGTGAATAAGTCATATACCAGAAAATGTTTAGCCATTTTAAGCAATATTCTTGCTGTTGAGGAAACAACATAAGGAACATGTGAAACCCTTTTGTTAAGTCTACAAAATTATAAATATGCCAACTTCTTATTGAAAATTAATATATGTTTCTGATCTTCCACATAGCAAGAGTTCCACTTATGATAGGAACACATAATTTTTTCCTCTTGGCTTACTCAAATTATTTAGGGTTACATTTGTAAATATAAAGACATAAATGTTTAATTACATAATTAGAGGGTGAATTCTGAATTCTGGAATGCTACTAGTGTCAAAGATATATTTCAAATAAACTGGAAGATAAACTAAACTTTTTTTTTTTTTTTTTTTTAATTAACTAGCATTTTCCATTAACATGGTATTGAGAATAGAACTATAGATTGCTGAGACTGAACAGTTGAAATGTATCGAATTGGTATCAAAGCCAATAGCAGTTAACGTAGATCCCGTGGTGACAGAAGTGAGATTGTTCACAAAAATTCAATGTGTACAAGACTGAAACACTAGGAAATGGAAAGTGGCTGTTAAGTGGCTGCACAGAAAAGGCTGGGAGAGGGAACTACACTTGATGAATCAGATCATTACACTATACCCCAGTGGAAAGGTTCTTTCAGATGAAATGGAGGTTGAACTTTCAGAGTTCCGTTTGATTTAAAAGCCCTATTCAAAAACTGCAAAGAAGATAATTATTTCTTTTCTTTAAGTTTTCAAACTATTGTATGTTATTAAGTTAAAAGAATGATACTCAATACTTATTCTATTGCAACCAAAAATTCATGCAGGAAAAAATTATTATAATAACATTACATAAACACAATTATAAAATTATTTTTAATAGGAAGAAAATTATTTCTTATTTTTCTATTCCATATTACAGTGTTCTATGATAAGAAGCGTGGAATTAATAAAAAACTGATCCTATTATTGTGTCTTGTATGTCACTCTCCCTCAGAATCACAGACTTCTGAAGGTGGCTGTTGTGGAAACAGCTCTGGAGTTACCCAGTTCAATCAGCCTGCTAAGAACACCGTCAACTACAGCAGGCTGCTTAGAGACATACCCATTTGGGGTTTGATTATCTCCAAGGATGTAGGCTCCAGAGAGAATTTGACCCAATTTTACCACTCTCACAGTAATAGATTTTTTTTTGTATATTTAAATAGAAATTCCTGTACTTCAGATGTACCCACTGCCTCGTCCTGTCACTACGCATCACTGAGAGGAGCCTTGGTGTTATTTTTTTTGGCACCAGTACCAACCTCTACTGGCCTCCAGCTAGACTTTGTGCTGCTACAATCTTGTATGCTCAGCAGTTCACCTAGTTTCCAGTCCAACTCACTGTCCAGATTACCTACCCTGCTACCTTTGATCATGCTATGTCAGACAGCATCAAAAGCCTTGCTAAAGTCAAATAAACAGCATTTGCTGCTCTCTCCTCATGCTTTGTGTTAGTTATCTCCTTGTTGCAGCCTGTCAAGTTGGTCAGAGGTGTTTTCCTCTTTAAAAATCACTGTAATTTTATTGTCCTTCCTATCTTTGTAAACAAGCAAGATGATTTGCTTGATCACCTTACCAGGTAGAGTAATTCTAACATGTCTGAAGTTTCCCAGTCCTTCCTCCTGCATTTAACAAATTAAAGAGTGAAATTTGCTTTCTTATCAGGAAATTCCTTTTGTTACCATGACCTTCCAGAGATAATCGAGAGCACCCTGCAATTACATAGGTCAGCTTCCTCAGTGCATAACACTAGCTTTCAAAGAGTTGATTATCTGGTCTATATGTATGTTCCCTAACATGTTCCTTCTCCACTGAAAGTAAGCTTTTCTTTCTCCAGACTTTCTGATACTTCTGTAAACACAACAATCAGATTAAATGTTATGTGACAGTCCAACAGATGTATCTACATATCTACTATATGCAAATAATACAGTAGTTCTGCAAGATGACTCATTCTCACAACTTAGCTCAAATGCAGTTGGCTGTTAAGAGATCAATCTGCTCCCTAATGCTTATGTTATTCAGATGTCTTGCTTGGAAAAGATCCACAGCTGTAGATTCTGGCTCTAGAACAAACCAGATGTTTTCAGAGAAGAGGCCTGTTTGTCTTAAAAGGCAAAGCATCTCAACAGAATGTGTCTGTCATTAAAAAAAGATTGATAGCCCTGTGTGTAAGCAACCTAAGGCGAAGAGGGGCTGTGCAGTTTTTAGATATGATGCTCCTTTCTTAAATCACTTTTGCCCAGAAATAGGTGGCCAGGATGAAATATAAATAAGGGCAAATGTATAAAGGAGTCACCCAAACTTTTACACTCTATAACTATTTTGAAGTATTTGAACTCAGATTAACTCCTTCTACAGTCAAGGTATATATCACATGTATCAGGAGATATCTAGTATAAATTAATGAAAACAATTCTCAAATATATTTGTAATAACTTTCCCTTCAATTTTAAGGTTAAAGCAAAGGTAACAAAGATGAATTTTGTGAAACATTTTCATATTTTTTAGGAAGATCCATAGGAAGCTATATTTTTGATACCTGTGAATCAGTCTACGAGTGATTGCTCACATTTATGACCAGTTGCATGAGTTTTCCTACTATCTTTCTAGCTTATCTACTTCTGATACTATAATTTTTGACCAGTATAGTATTGGATCTTCTCTTAATACTTAATTATTTTTGTGAAACATTACGGAAGGTAGTCTATTCATACTGTCTTTTTAGATTTGGAAACAGGTTAAGAAAAACCAAAATGAACTCCACAAAGATATTTCAGCCCTGAAGTGCCAAGCACTAAAGCATTATATAAAAAGGCCAAAAATGCCTGGGAAGAATAAAGTTCTCAGAAAACAAAACAAAACAAAACAAAACAAAACAAAACAAAACAAAACAAAAAAACAAACAAACAAAAAAGAAAACAAAACAAACAAAAAAAACCCACAACAGAAATGTGGAAGAAAGATAAAAGGTCTAGCATCAAAATGGACAGTCTAGCCAATGTTGTCATGCACAAAACTTCAGTCATGAACTGTCCGTGTTGAGTGCAAATCAGGTACCTAGCCCTTGGTACAGCAGAAAAAAAGCTCATCTGATAGTAAAAAACTGTCTCATATCCATAACCAGTTCATTAGCATGGGTACTTCCATGTTCATCTTGCAAGGAAGTAAGGAAGTGTTTTGAACAGAAAAAAATTAGGTTCACAAGAGACAGAGCAGTCAAGGCACAGGAAAGAAACATATCTAACTCTGCCATATATTTATTGCATGAATTTGAGGAAGTTACTAAATAGCTTTTCATCATCTCCTTCTTCTTTAAAAAACACTCTTTTCCTGTGTTGACATTCAAGAGTCTGTCAAAGCCTTTAATTTGTACGTTTCTTAACAAAATAAGGATTACAGTTGAAATAAAGATTTCAGAATTTGACCACTGCATGGTAAATTCTTCAGAGATTTCATTCTGTGTCTATGGACCTGTGTGTAGGCTTAAACACTAATACAATAAATCCATTACATCAGTAAGGTATTAATAGGTCTACTTTGCAAAGAACTATTGCAATTATTTAGAGGAAGATAGTTAAACCTTGCTTTCTAAAGTGCCACACTATATTTTAAGGAAAAGTATCTTTCTATGCCTTTGTTTTTCTTGTTAAGATATATAGATACAGTACCTTTTACTGTGTATATCATGGATACAAGAATTAAAGATTTAAGATTACTCATTATTACCCAGAAGAAACATCTCTTGGGTCAACACCTATGCTCAGTTAACACACTCTTGTGTGAGCTGACATTTTTTAGTGTTATGATGAACAGATATCAGTACAATAGGCAGTATTTTTCCCCCCTTAAAAGAACATCCAGTTTTATTCCATATTCACTTAATGTAAAGTAGCATAAAATATTCCTAAAATTTCTATTTGGGATTATCCTAAAATCTATGAACACAGTCATTCAAAATAGACACTTTCCTGTATTTGAAGTATTACATAGTAAACTGATGAATTATTCTGAGCTTGCTAATTCATAATACATATTTACAGACAGAGGTTACATCTACTAACTGATTATAAAATTACAGTTCATTATTGTATTATATCAGCATATGAAATTAAATTCCTTTTTAATATATAGGTAAAAGACAGAATAAAATAATAATGGTAAAATATCATTTCCTCTCTGCCATTTTTCATTATATGTGGTATTCCTTTTAATTAACTGTAGCTATTTTAAAATGATCTTAAATTTTTAGGCTTGGTGCAGAGTCCTCTTTAGTTAAAGGAATTATACCTCTGGAATCTGACTTAGCCCAAGTCTCAAGATGGAATAAAGTTTCTTCTGGAGATACCTTTGCTTTGCCATTGATAACATTAGGAAACTTTTGGAATGGGACCATAGTGGAAGCTGTCTGATTAAACATGTGACCTTTTCATTGTTTAAGTTAGAGTAGATAAATTCTAACTTTACAGCCTGAATCATCACATCAGAAATAACTATTTAAGCTGGTATAAAATTTTCATTAGTGTCCATGTGGTCTTCCACTACTGAAAAATATTTAAGGTTGGTATTTGTGGTATTTCTGTGGAATATATATGGCAAGGATGGCAAAATTTTCTAGGGTTTTGTCACCTTCAGGAGAAATTTTCGATCTCACAACCTGAGGAGAAGTAAATCTTAAACAAAACAGTCCCTCAGCACACAGGGGGACTACTGATTGATTGAAATCACTATTGATTTTTTGCTTGTTAAGCACTGATGGACTTCTCAGCCTTTTAAATGTTTGTTTTTTTGGTTGAAGAACAATAACTTTTGAACAAAGTATCTGAGGGGATTCCCCTTCAGGTAACCAGGTGCATGTTTCTCTCCCACATGGTAGGTGCTCAAGTAGTAGCTGTAGACTTTCCTAATATGAGGGAGGTGGCCACTGGATTACTTCATTCTTGCTGGGTTGCCAGAGTGACACAATGACTGTGTTGAGCAAGGCAGTCTAAACAGTAAATGGGTGCCAGGCTTTTTGCATAGTTGTAGTCAAGAAGTAGCTGTGAAAAAAGCATTAGTGCCATGCCCTTCATGATACCAGCTAGAAATTACAGCAGTCAAGGATTAATGATGGTGTATGATAGGTAGGAAGTATCCCTTTCTGCTGCTGAAACAACTTTGAGGAGGAAGTAAAGTAACCAAGATAGTGATGTATCCATGGAAGCCTGGTCTGGTCTGGTCTGGTCTGGTCAGCATAACACCTTTTTTGAGATGAACCTGGTGGTCAGAGCCTGACCTCGGCAAGAGAAGGCTCCTTTCTCTTTTCCTCTCCCTATCGTTCACAGCCACCATCATCCACAAAGCCCTCTCTCTGAATCCGATTACCCAGATCATCTCCAGAATATATTAAGGTTCCTTACTACTCTGAAAAGCACAAGGCAGATGAGAAGAAGCTTGGTGTGTTACATTATGATATATGGCACTTGAAAACTGTATGTTGTCAGAAAAGCAATCTATTCTGAGCTTTACTAATTCAGTAGTAAACTGAGTTCCTTAAAAATACGCTTATGCATCCACACACATTGTCTGGAATTTTGACCGTATATTGGTATAATGCTTAGATATAGTATTATTCATTGTGTACCAATGTTTCAAATCGTGTAACTCCCAGAAGGGAAAAAAAACATTCAAAATTATTAGATTGGAAAGGAGACTGGAAAACACCTTTTCATTGTTAAAGGGGTAAATGGAGCCAAATAAAGGCCCTTTTCATGTGTAGGGAGAGGATGAAGAAAGATGCCTAATGGGGAAAATCTCACAACAGATACAGGAAGAAGTGTACTCAGACTTGAATATGATAACAGAAATGATGAACCCAAAGTGTCTGCCTAATCAAAGAGATACATAAGAATTGTGCTTGGCCAAGTAAAGATAAATATGAAATTTTCCTAACCAGACCTCTTGACATGGAGAACAAAATGAAAGGAAGAAGGAACTAACTATCCATATCTCTTTGTGGAAATGGGACAGAGTTTTTAGGGAATCTTTAAAATGGAATGGGATGGGGGCTTTTGTGAAAAGGACTGGGTTAAAGATGTAAAATGTAGAAATGCAAGATTCATGGCTGCATGAAATGGCTCAGCTTTTTAAATAACAGTACTCTATAGTGGATGTTAATCTTAGGGTATTCTGCTTCTCTGCTTCTCTCCTTCTCATGATATAATGCCACACTTATGTTTAGGCTGCTAGAAATGTCAGAGTCCTAAAAAAAAACAAAACCCAAACCTAACTAAAAGAACAGTAAACAAACAAACAAACAAACAGGATGATAAACTTACTTGGAAATATATAAGATACATAAACATAAACTGAGGTAAAATTAAAATGCAGAACAAGTGAAAATTAGTCGTGTATTTAGAAGGAAAATAAAAGGCAGCAAATGAAAAAAATAAATACAACAATAGTAATAATTTAATAAATAAGTAAAGCAAAAGCTGAGAAATCTAAGGGCATCAGAGGAAACAGAAAAATAAGATAATAAAATTATATTATTGTCTGTGGAATATTTTTTTTTATTTATCTAGAAATAGAAAACCAAAAAGTCTTTGTTTTAATAACAGATAAGTAGTAAATCTCCACTATTATGGTTTCACTATTTTTAAAATCTGAAAAGTATTGCCAGCAGAAGTATTAAATTGTCAAGTGGTTTTATTTAGACTGCTCCCCAGTTATAGAAGGATTAGGACCAATCCTCTTAAAGGAGACATTTTTGCTGTTTTCCTATTCCTTCTGACAATCTGATGCAGCAAGATGAACACAATCATATCATGCTCAGCCTCAGGAGGCAATTATAACTCAGATTCAAGGCCCTGTTACTTTTCTGTCTTCTTGCTCTATCAGCAGCGAATTACCCCCAACCTACAGTAGAATTCAATGTCATTGCTGCTCATGAGGAACTATGCAATTGTCTGACTCTCTGCCTCAGCTTACTAAAATAATGTGATCAAAAATGGATTTAACACTGACAACTAAGAAAATGGCTGGGCAGGCTGGTTGGTTTTTTCTGTAAATGAACTAATCTATTTACAGGTGGTCATATCAGGAAAGCTGTGCTATATAATTGAAACAAGGGGAGAGTGTTCTTTTGAGTTTTTTCAAAATGCACAGTAAAAGATGAGAATCATGTATGTTCTTGTAGTTATTCAAGTTCATGAAAATACAGCAAATTAATTTTTAATAAATATTGTCTTTCCTGAATATTATCTTAAACACTATTTACTTAATTATACTATACCCCCCTGTTAAGTTTCTTTAAGTATTTTCCCCCCGAGGTCATGGCTGAACAATATGTTTTTCTCTCTTTGTGATGCAACTTTGTTACTTTAAGGCTGTCAATGCCTAAATAATGAATTTCTGGAGATTATTACTGATCTGTGACTGACATCAGCAGACTTTTTATTATCTCTTCACAAAACAAATCAAACCTTCAGCCACTGAGAATCAGTTCTGAAACAGGATGCCCTCTTTCTCTGTCTGGAGTTTGGAGCTGTAATTCAGATTCAATTTGACAAATGTGTCAGAAAACTTGTTTTATTATCACATAGAGCATACTGTTAAAAACTAATGCAAACTGTTATTCAGCAAGTCAGGAATATCCTTGATCACAGGCTTTTGGCTTCAGAAGGGAGTACGCATTTAATCTCAGGCAATGGCTCCCTTTTTTCCATCCAAACCTAACAAACAAAACACTAAAATAGATACAATTTTATTTGGAGAAAAAATGCTTTTAAAAATTTGTCTCTCTCTCTTATTTATTTATAACGGTGATTATCACACAATTTAATGAAGGATTGGTCTTTCAAAGAGATATATAATGAGAAATAGCATAAAGCTGGCAACAATATGAAATTGGAAAGAGGATTAATTTTTTTGTTGCAGTTTTTCTTCACTTTCTGTTTACTTGATGTAACTCCATTTATGGATTTAGCACAATGGGATCCAACATCAGACAATCAGTCCCAAAGCAAGACAGCAAAGCAGAGCATGGCAGTTAAAGACAGATCCTATGACAAGAAAAACAGCATGCAAACACAAATATCAATCCTCCCAGAGTGCTGTTATGCATGATATTTTTGTGATATTTTTCCCCACTGGCTCAGGCTCCTGAAGACTACAAAACATTATTAAGTTTTAAAAAGAAACATTTTGTTTTGTATTTTTTTTCTGAACAAAGAAGATACTACATGTTCCTGTCAATCCAGTACCTTTAAGTGGAGTCCCTGAAAAACAGTGAAGGCCATACTAGAGTTTACCCCCTCATAGCAGTGTCCATAAAGCCAGAAGCTCCAGTGGTGTCATGTCAGTACAGACGTCAGCACACTGATTTAATTGCCTAAGAAGGCACACAAATTCTTGGAAACTTCTGTAAACCATTCTGTGGTCTCTGCAGTTGTGGCTACACAGCAAGCATTAGTTGTATTAATGTCTGGTACAAGGGTGACAGAGCAAATGTAACCTGTCGGTCTTTTCACAGTTAAAGAGAATTTATGTCTAAAATCATCATACTTTTTTTTCCTGAGAAGACATAGCTGAGTCAGATATGCAGTCTGTGTTTTAAAATGTTAGTCTACCTATACATATTTCTTTTAAAGTGTGTGAGAAATTACTCTTCACATTTTTCAGATCATGAAACTCATAAAAAAAAAAAAAAAAAAAAAAAAAAAAGATTTAAAATTAGAGTGATCTGTTTGGGCTTGGTTTTTGTTTGTTCTTTTTTTTTTGATTGCATTTTAGAGTGGAAGTGAAGGCTTGTTTACAAGTATTATACACTAAATAGCCAATCAGTCTTTAATCAGTGATAAAGGTCATAAAAGTATTTAAGTAGATGGAAGATAAATATGCTAACAAGATAGAAAAATAACTGCAAGTGCTAACAAGACTTGGTTTTGTCACAGTCACATTTAAAATTGTGCATCTGATACAATGGTAATTTCTTTTCCTTGGAGGGCAGGTTTATCCAGGGTCACCTGTTCTGGTACTCCATGGTATGCTTGACAATTGGCAGTTCAGAGCTGCTACAGGACTGCAGAGGGAATGCCCTCAGCTCTGAGGAGGAACTCTCTGCAGACATAGATTGGATCCTTCCCCCATGCAGCCAGTACATGTTCAGCTGGACAGACAATGAACTGATAAGCACATAAATATATAATGTCTGACATATGAATTAAACGATGAACCTTAACTGGAAGACTGCTATGAAATCAGAATTCTGTCCTGATTATGTGTTTTTTTCCAAGTCAAAGTGGGGAAAATGATGTTTGCACAAAGCCAAAAGCCTGAAAGAGGAAGGACTGGAGGAGTGGAGACAGCAACAAGCTCTTCCTCTTGGGAATTTTTCTTTTTGTTTAATGGCCACCAAAATAAAGCAACGTATTTAAATCAAAAGCACTGACTTGGAACTCAGAACTTCAGATCCAAGTTATGTCTCTGACACAGGTTGTTTGGGTACAGCTGACTAGGAGGTTTGCAGCAGGTTTTTTATTTGTTTCATGTGGTTTTGTTACTTTGCTTGGTTGTCTAGAGTAGGTTGGTTTTTTTACTAAAAATAAAAACGAAATTTTCATGGAAGCATACTTTTTTGAAAAAACTTCTAAAGAAAAAAAAAATTAGGATTCTGGTAGCAATGGTGATTTCTCAAGGTCACTTGGAGAACTTGCTAATTTCAAAGTAAGTAGTCACAGGACAGTGCTAGGGGCACACTAACATTTCAAAGACCACAACTGCAGGGAGCTTCTCTGGAGAGCACATGAAAGCACCAAGGTGAGGTCACAGCAGTCCTCCAGAGCAGGATGAGAGAGAAGCCCCAGGCACACGGCTGGGGTTGAGATGCCAGTGGCACTTCAAGCTCTGCACAAGTTCACTAGGAGCCAGGGACAGGAGGTGTCATTTTGCAGCAGAAAGACACAGAACCCCACAGTGGCCAGTTCTGAAAATTTGGATCTTCCTGATTGCTGTCCTGGTGAGTTACCTGTCTAGACCCAAGGATTCCTGCTTGGTCCTGTCTTCCTGCTCCAAATCCATTCTTACTTCAGAGTGAAAATTTGGGTATGAAAGCAAAGGATGGAAGGAAGGGAGGAAGGGAGGAAGGAAGGGAGGGAGGAAGGGAGGGAGGAAGGAAGGGAGGAAGGAAGGGAGGAAGGAAGGGAGGAAGGAAGGGAGGAAGGAAGGAAGGAAAAGAAAGAGAGAAAGAGAGAAAGAGANGAAGGAAGGAAGGAAGGAAGGAAGGAAGGAAGGAAGGAAAATACAAATATTTCAGGTAAAAAATGAAAAACACTTCTCACAATTTTAGGATTTCCTGAAAGATACAAAACTAGCCATCTCATTTCCCTAGGACTTCACCAAGTGACTAAGTTTTTCACTTAAGAATAATTCTTTCTTATGGTAATGATTTCATTCTCTCCTTCTTGGACTATTCTGATAATAAATGGCTTGATACAAGTAAGAATACTCCCTGCAAATACAGTTCCTACCTCCCAGACAGCTATTTCCTTTTGGAAACCTTAAACTATGTTCTTTTATGTAAGGACAGTTGGTGTCTTTGGCAAAGGAAACATTGGCAAACCTAAGATATTTTTTTCATTAAAATGAAGTTTTTTAAGAAGGCTTGATAAGTATATATTCCTTGCTATGAAGATTTCCTTTTCAAAGTTCATTTAGGTACTAAATAACTGTAGCACATTTAAACATTGCCCTCTTCCAAAAGGCAATATTCAGGCAAAAACAGTTAAACTTTTGATGAATGAAAGAAATAAAGTAATTTGTTTCAGGTCATTTAGTCTCTGCTGAGAATTTAATATGCACACACAAGTTCTCCCATTCAGGAAAACAAAAATGCAGCAAATAGTGAATCTACTGCTAGATTGAAATAAATTCTCATTAGGAAAGGTGAGGGTAACCAACAGCCGAGTTCCAAAATGAAATTATTTACCTTGAATATCCTTCAAAAGCATTCCTAGAGGTACTAAGAATTTAATAAAAAGTTATTAGATTAAGCTTTCTTCTTTGAAAACAACTACTGAATTACATGGAACTCTGATTGTAATCATCTGTTAAAAAGACATGTCAAGGGAATCAGCTGTCTCCAGGAAATGTAAGACCAGGGGCAATCTGTCTCTTATATGAAAGAGACAAATTACAGTATGTACTGCAGAGGAGAAATAATATTTGTGAAGAAAGAAATAAGATGTCATTTTCTACTTTTGTGAAATTAGTCACAGTATCTTCAATATATATACAGCTATGTTTTTTCTTCATTTGGACCTACACTTTTCAGTGTGCATGTCTGTTTTCAATGAGGTTTATTCTGACAGTATATTTATTCTGGACGTTAACATAGATATGCCCCACAAGTTCCCAATATATTCCTTGAATAAAAAGTTAAATATTGATTAATTTTACTAGAAGTTAATAAAAATGAAGGATAGTCTGTATTCGGTTTGCTAATATATCTCAAAGATACAAGTATACAACTCTGCTGTGAGTAAAGAGGGACAGAGATACCTTTCTAAAACTACCTGAGAACACACCACATAATGTCCATCCACTCTTTCTTGTCCCTATGGACAAGATGACTCCAGTCCATATTCATTACAATCAGAGATGACTGAATTATGATATTTGAGTTTGTATTGTTACACCTCTCTATTTTATGAATGTGAGTTAATTGAAGCAATCAGACAAATTTATGTAATCTTATTTAAACTAATGAGTTGCTGGAAAATTATTTNCCCCGATTCTTAATAGGTGTAACAGACATCGGGATGAGGGGAGGGTTTTTCCCTTGATGACAGCAACTGCCAAAGGTTTTTGATTAATGTAAACTTTTAGTATACTTTAAAGAGAAATTTATAAACAATAGAAGATTGTGGGCAATGTACAACATTTTGCAATAGTCTTATTACTGAGAATAACTCAGCTTCTGTAACATACTTATGAAGGAAGGGAAGTCTTCAGCCAAAGGATGGACAACAGCAGTTTTTGTGCATTTCTGAATGGTTATTAAAACCTGACATACCTGACATGTACATGACATACCTACAAAGAGGGAAAAAGTGTTTTGTAGTACAATGGAAAATTCAGACATCAGAGGTTTTGTTTCAAAAATGAACTCCCTCTCATTCCTCAGAGAAATCCTATAAAGATTGATTTTTTAAAAAGATAAGTAAAAGCAAAGAAGGAAGAATAAAAAACTTTCTAATGTTAGATTTAGTTAGGTACTGAAATTTATTTATTGGGGATTTTATGGACTTTCCCTTAATAAAAAACTACTTGTTTCAAGTGTTTAAATGCAATGCACCATTCCTGAGAACAGCCTATCAGCACTGTTTCCTATATTTATAGGACAATTGCCTTGAAAATACAGATTTTGCAAATCAGATGTGCTTCATTGCATTTCAGGAAGAGATTAATCTAAAATTTCCTTTAACCAGTGATGAATGCATTCTGTTTTCTATCAGGAATATTACCATGTCTGGTTACACTTCACAGCTAATTTCCTACCTTCCCTTATTAAGATAAAGTCTCCAAAAAGAGTAGATTTAAAGCTGTGAACTTGTTTAAGAGTGTTGATACCTTCAGAATTCATTCAGGAAAACTTCTGGAATCACTCTCCATTCTAGAGCTATTTCTAAGTTTCCTCAATATTGAGTTTCTCAATAATCCATTTTACTTATTTCATCTTGTGATTTTCTGTCTTAGAGTATAAAACAATACCATGAGTAATAGTCACTGGCAGAAGAATGTCTGTCATCAGGTTCATTAACCACTAAACATGTTCTCTAGAATACATCTAAGCTCTTGAATTTAAATAGTGCTAAGTTATGGTTATTTTGATACTGTTCTGCAAGTATAAACTGGTTTGTTTACTAGTAAGATGATATTTATTCACTGGGTAATCTGAGAGACTGTAAATATAACCTAAGTATACATTGCCTTTGAGCACAATTCATTTTAGGGCTTATATTGCCAGAGGCTCTACTATTGAAGTGACAATGCAGGCCGTTGTGGACAACTGAGAGAATCTATTGGTTTAAATTCTACTTTGCAATATTAAAAAGTAAAGCTATTACTGTTTCATGAATGAAACCTGTTTAGGAATATATTTCATATTGAGTCAATGCAAAATGTGTATTCTTTAGAGCAAGGACAGGTTTTTATTGATTTATATTTTTTTTTAATTTTTAAAACACAAAGTTATGCTTCCTACAATTTTTATGTGATAATAAACCAAAATATATGGAAAGGATATGGATAATTTTAATACATATACACTTTCATTTAAAAATAAATTATCTCAGACACTGTGAGAGTTTTGTTCTGCAAATGAGTCTAGAACAATTCTATGAATACAACAAATAAACTAGCCATTTTTTGGAACCTGTGAGAAGAAGGCTTAACAGTGCATTTATACATTTATTTATACATTTACATATTTATTTGCACTTATTTATATATTTATACTTTTATTTATACATTGAATTTTATTAAAAACTATAGATGTCTTTATGCTTAAGTTATAAATTATATATATTTCATGTTTCATTATATATCATATTCATGGGATTTGTATAGAAGTTTTCCATAGAAGCCGCAGTTAAGAGAAATGAATTCTGTTAAGGAAGTGCCTACCAACACAGAATGAGGTAACAGTGGAAGAGGAGAAAAGGTCTTCAAGCTGTGAATAAATAGGCTTTATAGTACAGAAAATATTCCCAGACATTAGCACAAAAGGGAAAGCAGGTTTAAGATCCCACTGATTTATGGACCAGGAAAAGTAGTTTCAAGCAGCTCATAGTTTCAGTTTGAGACAGTAGTGGATATTGTCTACCTGGACTTCAGTAAGCCCTTTAGCACTGTCTCTCATAAGATTCTAATAAACAAACTGTTGATGCACAGCGTGGATGAGCAGACAGAGAGCTGAATTGAAAACTAATTGAATGGCCGAGCTCAGAGGTTGGTAATCAATGTAATTAAATTTAATTGGAGGCCTGTAATGAGCAATGTACCCAAGGGGTCAGTACTGGGTTGAATTCCGTTTATCGTCTTCATTAATAATCTAGATGATAGGGTAGGGTTTATCCTCAACAAGATTGCTGATGGCACAAAACTAGGAGGAATGGCTGATGTGTTAGAGGGTACCTTCTAACTTCAATCATTTTATGAATCTGTGCTTCTGCAAGTCATCTGAAAAACACTAAAATTAAGATACTTCAAGGTGTTGTTAAAGTTATGTCAATGCATAAAAGTAGTTTGCTAGCATGCTTCCTTGTAGATGAAGCAAATTATTTTATAATTATTAATAAAAATGTTTCAACAGCAAACATTCCCTGCACACTCTGGAAGAAAAATTATAGCACTGTCAGATGTTGCCTTCATCCTCAGACGTCAGATAAAGATTACAGAAAGTAGGAATTATATTTACCTCTCTGTGATCACCACCAACTAAATTAGACTGCCTCAAGGATGCTGCTTTTTTTTTTTTTTTCCAAAATATGAGAATATGAGATGGATTCTGAAAGTTTCTTTAGTCTTGGAACTGAAAAGATTTTAGTGGATAAGAAAATTTTGCTCCTTTCTGTCCAGCTACATACCTAGAGCTCTTAGCCTGGCTCTTGTCAATGTGTCAATTACTGAACAATCCTTTTCTTCCTGCTAGTGACAACTGTAGTCTCACACAACTTTCGTCCATTTCAAATGGACCTGTAGAGATTTTCTCTACTTTGTCACTTTGACAGTGTGACCCTTCTTGACAATCTGCTGGCTTCCATTTCTCCTTTAAATCAAGTAAAACACTTCTTTTCAAATTCAAGCACATCATGGATTATTTCCAACCTATCCAATGTCTATTTCACCTTCAGTATTTGGAACTATTCTTCGCCATCATTCTTTCTATCACCTTGTTTTACTCGCTTACAATTGGCATCTCATGCTGCCCCTCTCACTTGGAATACCAGAACATCATACCACAGATTTTTTCCCGGCTAGATATTTTCCTTCTGTATAAATTCTTTATTTTTTCTTCCCTTTTCTGTAAAATTCACATAACTCTTAACACCAATTCAGAGCTTCTGTACTCAAGAAACTGCCTGTCAGTCATTTGTTTTTCTGCTTATCTTGCAAATCACTTAGAAAAGGGAACTTTTTTCCTTGGTTTTTGATTTGCACAATGATGTGTACACTGAGACCTTGACCCCAAGGTGCTATGGTGATACAAAAGTTAATATTATAATACAAGAAGTCAGTGAAAAAAATTATTTTACTCTTCCACTTTTTGTAGCCATGTGTTGATCAAAAGCCTCGTTACAACTGTGACTGTATGGGGAAACAACATCTTCTATACTTTTTTAACAAAGAAATTTTTTAAAGGATTCTTTCCGAAGTATTATGTACTAAGGTAGATACTTAGGAACTTGTAATTTCGCCTTGGGTTTCTGACAAAAATCTTGTATGTGGAAATCTAAGATCCATTCCAGTAGTGCATAAACCGGCTGCTGGCAATATATATATGACAGTACTCTGTTGGTCTCATGTAGATTACATGCATTTTCTTTCACTCTTTGTTTTCTCACTCTGCAGTTCCCATTGAGCTATCATTTTTGCCCACAGGATATTAGAGTCTTTGAATGGCACAAGTACTGTGCATGCAGCTTCCAAATGCCTTGGAACTCAGAACTACTGACAGCTGAAGCGTCAACTCACAATGCAGTTTTCCGTTTCTGTCTGTGATGAAAATACATGTGAACATTCGTGTGGCCCTTGGATGTTGACAATATGACTAAGTAGGTCAGTACCAGCACTGAACTCTATGACACTATGAATATAGATGTAAGCATTGTTATGTTCTCATTCATAGCCACGCATACAGCAGAAACGGGCATTTATTCTGTTGCTTTTTCTATATTGCACTGAATAAACTCCAACATTTCTTTTCCAAGGAAACTAAGAAAAGCCCAAAATTTACCAGAGCTCCAGATGTTACTGTTTATTAAACACCAGCATTAAGTCCTAAGCTAATTGTGCTTGTGCATGGGTACAAGCACATAGAATCATAGAATCACGCAGGCCAGAAGGGACCTCCAAAGGTCATCTAGTCCAACCTCCCTGCAGTTGCAGGGACATTCCCAACTAGACCAGGCTGCCCAGGGCCTCATCAAGCTTCACCTTGAATATCTCCAGGGAAAGGGCCTCAACCACCACCTCCCTGGGCAACCTGTTCCACTGTTCCACGTATATATTCTCTGTAAGAAATAGCCCTAAGTCACAAATATTAAGGTTAAAGAGAAGTTAAAAACACATTTGTTTGAGGTACTAGACCTGTTGAATGGTGAAGAGAGTTTTCATTTGACAGTAACATAACAGACTAAGTCATGCAAATACAGCAGGGAAAAAAAAAGTTTGTACTTCAGAGTTTACTGATGAACCGTATGAGTCTAAGAACAGCCTGGAGTCATCCTAGAAACTTCTGCATAAAAAATGGGCAGACTACTAATGAGTATATACATTAAGAAAGAAAATCTCAAATTACTTCTAAGGATTTTCTGGCAATCTTTATACTATTCCATCATCTATTCTGTAATTGTCCATATAGCCCCAAGAAATAATCAGTTAGTTTTTATACATTAGTGCCTTTGATCTGCAAGATACACAGCTTTTCTACAAATGCCCCAAATTTTGAATTTAATGACTTTTTGTAATGAAAATGAAAGGACATCAGCAGTCAGGTAAGAATACTCTTGACACATGGTATAAACTTGTGCAAATTGTATGAAGTTCAGCCAAGCCAAGTGCAGAGTCCTGCACCTCAGACATTGCAATCCCAGACGCACATATAGGTTGGGTAGAAATTGGCTGGAGAGCAGACCTGAGGAGAAGGACTTGGCAGTGCTCATGGATGAGAAGCTCAACATGAACCAGTAGTGTGCGTTGGCAGCCCAGAAAGCCAATGTATCCTGGGCTGCATCAAAAGAAGCGTGACCAGCAGGTCACCGGAGGTGATTCTCTTCCTCTACTCTGCACTATTGAATAGAGTACTCTCACCTGGAGTACTGTGTCCAGCTCTGGAGTTCTCAACTTAGAAAGGACATAGAACTGTTGGAATGGGTCAAGCTAAGCACCAGGAAGAAAATTAGAGGGATGGAGCACCTCTCCTATGAGGACAGGCTGAGAGAGCTGGGTCTGTTCAGCCTGGAAAAGAGAAGGCTCCAGGGAGACCTTATTGCAATCTTCCAGTACCTGAAGGGAGCCTACAGGACAGCTAGAGAGGGACTCTTTGTCAGGAAGTGTAATGATAGGACAAGGGGTAATGGCTTTAAACTGGAAGAGGGGAGATTTAGATTGGAAATTAAGCAGAAATTCTTTCCTGTGAGGGTGGTGAGGCACTGGCACAGGTTGCCCAGCGAAGTTGTGGATGCCCCATCCCTGGAAGCAATCAAGGCCAGGCTGGATTGAGCTTTAAGCAATGTGGTCTAGTGGGAGGTGTCCCTGCCCATGTGAGGGGGGTTGGAACTCGATGATCTCATAGGTCCCTTCCCACTCTAACCATTCCACGATTCTATGATTTTTACCAGCTGCTAATACTACTGTGTATAGAACTGTCTGACTTCTTTTCTGCAAAATCATGACAAATTCCATCAGTTACATTTTGATAATAGATGTTGTACTAGTATCCTGCAAACACAATAGAATGCCCAAAAATGTTATAAGAATGGACAGAAGAAAGCTGAAGTAAGTAAAAATTCAAAATAGAAAATGTTTATCGTGTCTTCTATGTATTACTGGCTCTTTCTTTTTTTGTTGTTGTTGTTTGTTTGTTGTTTTTTTTTCTACAAAAAAATCAAACCACACCAAACCTAAAAAAAAAACAAAAACAAAACAAAACAAACAAACAAAAAAAAAACCAAAAAATAAACTCTCAATGGGATTATAATGAACATAAAGAACAAAATGGCATATTTTATGACAGAATTGAATTTCTGCTTCCAAGTTGAAAGCTTAATAGAATCTCAAAAATCTTGTCTTATCTTCTTATTTTATTGACAACTTTTATTTCAAGCAGTCATGAAGAGCTTTAATGACCACTTTTCTCACTTAAAACTCCATTTCATATGTACACTTTAAGGTCCAGTCCAATTTTGCCAGATATCTAGGGTGAATATTTAATAATAGAAATTAGGTTTCCAGCTTCAGAAACTGTAATTCACTTTTTCTTATGTTAAACATATTATATGAAGTTAGTAAAAATATCAAGGGAGGGGAAGATATTTATGTGTGTTCATGAATAAAACACTTTAATTCTCTATGTTTCACTTGTTATGAACATTATGTATCATTAAGATATTCCAGAAGTATGAAATCAAAAGTGGATTATCTTGTTCTTGAAATTCATTATATGTTAGTAGATCTTGTTCTGTGTTTATTTTATGAAATTCAGAGATATTGCAGATAAATAATACTATAAATATTGGTGAAATTTTTAAAAATCCTTGTTCATGTTCCCAGCTCAGACAGAGTGCTGTCATCAATAAATAAGCGGAGTTTCCTGTTACTAGCAGATGTAACTTTCTTTTTCTACCCTCTCACTGTTATGAAATTTATTTCCATCCAATGGAAAAAGTAATTTATTGTGTAAATATTGGTTTGTACAATCTTGGTTTATTCTAAATCATTATAAAAAGACATATCAATACATTAAAATGTCATAAAGTGGAACTAGTTTTGCAAGTCAAGCTCCTGCTAAGATAAAGCAAAACTCAGAAAAATAAATCTATTGTATTAGTTTTTTGCTAACTCTTCTATGCAAGCAGACTCTTATGTCTAAAATATATTGTTCTCTCAGGTCACCAAAATGAAAATTCAAATTCCTATTATTCTTTCTTCAGCTTGGGACTTTTCTTCACATGCAGTCTACTCATAGGATTCACTCTGAGTTTTGTCATTAGCTTCAACAAAATCTTTCATGTCATTTCACCTTTAATGTGATATTTCCCCTTTATTTTCAGTCTGACATAAAGAAGTCTGCTGAAAATAAGTATATGCCTTGAATTTGATGGGTTGGGGTTTTTTTAGTTCTTTTCAGTTTTGAACAACTATTGAGTTTCAAGATGTGATTTGGATCCATACCTGATTACTGTTGCCTCATAGACCTGTATCATCTCCTCTGAATCTAAATTTTTTCATTGCTACTCTATTAGGTACTTTAGGGAACACACAATCCTGGAATGGCACAGAAATTGACAGATTGATATAATCCTCATTTCCCTAACTTCTATCAATTAATTATTTGTACTTTTATCAGGGAAACAAGCAAAAAACACTAGCATTGTGCTGCTGAAACTTTTCATAAACTGTTCTGGTGAGCTATGACAATTCTAATAAATCAGACTCAAAGAATCATCAGGACACAACAAAGTCTATTAGCATTCAAAGTCTATGTTAATGCAAATGTTACATGGTGATAAATGAACACTATTAAAGACCTACAGCTTCTGCAATGCTGTATTCAAATTTGGGTTAATGCTCTAAAAATACTCACAATTCTCTATCTAATGACATGCCAGTTTGAAGGAAAAAAGATATTTAGAGTTTCTTCTTTCATAATAATTCTATTATAAGCATTGAAAAAAAGGGCAAATTACCAAATTGATCAATTTTCCCAGTCCTCAAAATAGGCTTATGATGGTACCTAAAGCTTTTAGAATAAAAGAAGGATAAAAGCCAGAAGAAATGCTGTCTTAGTTCACATAGGAAATTATGTCATCTATCATTATCCTTAAACGTGAAAAGTTTTGCTAGGATTGACATTAAATTGTGCGTGAAGAAAACGTTTTATAGACATTGTTATGTCTCAAAGGTCCCTCTATGATTACATCAAGTACAAAAAGCACCATGTCATCTAAAAAAAATTGTGTCATCTCATTGTTTATTATTTCTATTATTATTCTGACTGAACTTTGAAGAAAGTTACCTGAAGAAAATTGGTGTAAAAAGTCGTTGTGATAGGACAGAATCCTACCATGACATAATAATGACCTAGGAGACTTGTTTTATGAATCAATTGGTAAACTAAAAAGGCTTATTTACAAAGAAATATGTGAAATTTTTTGTTTACAATTCAGAACTGGTTTTATAGCTATGTACTTTATAAAAATATATATACAACCAACTTTTACAAAAATTCTCCCTACATTTTTGAGAGGAGATGAAGTTTTCATTCTGCACCATAAGCTTATAAGAAAAGAATTCTGACTCTGATCAAATCAAAACAGGTTCAATCTTCAGGTTCAAGAAATTAATAAATTTTCACTGAGAAGAATCTAATTTAAGCTGGAAATTGGAAGAAAACCAATCTGTGCTGAAGAACACTCAGAAGGGCACCTGTTAAAAATACAAATATTAAAAATGCATACCAGAAAAAAAAAAAAAAGAAAGGTAAAATTACTTAGTGGTCATATTTCCAATATATTTCAGAAATAATTTAAAGAACGAATCTAAGTTGGCTTTCTTTTGGACAGGAGGTTTGACCAGATGACCTCCAGAGTTCCCTTCCAGCCCATACAATCCTGTGATTCTAAGATCAGAAAAAAAACAAACCAAGAATAAAATAAAAATATAGTAAAAAAAAAAAATCCCCAAACCAATAATTTTAGAAGATATTTAGGTGAAGTAAGCTATAGAAACACTCTTACATCAAGCATTTCTTATGTGATTGATAATAAACTCTTAGTTTATACAAAAATGGCTTGACAAGAAAATGCCATTTTTCTTCTCTAATAGCCAAATTCTATCTCAAAATGCTTGGACTGCTTTCTAATATATATTTTAAGCTCAGAGGTGCACATTTAAAGGTTAACTTTATTTCAGTACATGCTTAAGATAAGTGCTTGATACATTGCTAAATGCTGTTGAAGAACACAGCTTTAAAGACAGTAGATTTTAGCACCATGACAAGAAAGGATTTAAAGTCCCCTGGACTTAAAGAAAATGTGACAGAATTTTTCTGAAGGGAGAAAAAAAAAGAGGAGGAGGGAAGCCAATTCATGAAACAAGACCATGTCTTCAGTGGAGTATGTGAAAAATGTTTGATCTTCCAGGGTTGGCTGGGCAGCTTAATTTGTATTTACTCACTATCTAAAGTGCGACATGTGGGAGAGACCCAGCATTGACTAAAATATAGTGTGTCCTCAAATTTATAACAATCTAAAATGTTCAACTTGGTAAAAATGAGGGGAGGGAAGAGAAAAGCACAGACCACACATCAATACCAAACGAGGAAGAAAGCATTTTCCTGTGGTGTTTCTATCTTTCCTCAGACATTTTAGGGAAGCTTAAGATAAAGCTGCAATAGTAAAGGCTAGTTACTGCTTGCTCTTAAAATGAATAAGTGAAAGAAAGAAAGGAAGAAAAGGGGAGGAAGTGTTGGGGAGAGAGGGAGGAGGGAAGAGAAAGAGTTATATTGCATTTTTATTTCACTTGGGGTTTTAGTAAACCACTGCATATACCTGATAGTGCTAAAACCAGTTTACCAAACTCATTTTATGACCTTTTGGATGCAGTTATTATCTTCAATAATGCAGAACTCCAAAGACTTAATTTAGATATCCATATCTCTATTGGCTTAAATAATACTTTATATTGAAATCACCTCATTATCTTTAATTCACCATTTGTGGAGAAATAAAAAGACAAGATTAGCAAAAGAAGTATTTAAGCATAATGAGTGAAACTTTAGGCAGCACTGATTCCTATCTTGTTTTATTAATGAAAAATATAAAGGAGATTGCAAGCTTGAAACAGATTGTTCCAATTTATGCATGGAGATGTTCTTAGGAGACAGAAATTGATATAACTTTGTGGCTATGACTAGGAAGAACTTCAAAAACCTGTCAGATTATAGCTGTGATTTGTTAAGTATGATTGAAATCAAGTAATGTGCCTAACAAATGAATGGAAGGGACTGAAAACCTGCAAATTCTCACCAAAAATATGTTCAGAAAACCTTATCCAGTGTCTTTCTATTCCATCTGTTTACTCCCATTTGCAATTGAAATGCTCAAGCTACATTTGAAAACAGAATTTTTTGAAGAGACCTATAGAGCTAAAAATATGTATGAAAGGAATTCATCTGTTCAATGAAAAAAACCATATCTGCCCAGAAATTCAATCAGTTGGAGCTGTGAAGAAATGCTGATAATGCCAGCTTCCAAAATCTATTTCATTTTATGTCTTGTGGCCTGTACAGCTATGTGTAAAGTTCCTCAGTATCACCACAGAAATCATACACAGCATTCTCAGCTTCTACAAGGACATTAACAATATTACCACTTCACTTCTCTTTCCACTTACTCACACTTAAGAAAAGTTATGTAGAGTTCTTACTGGTCTGCAAAGGTAAAAGTTTTATTCAGAGTAGTGAAAGCTGTAGTCATGAAGCCACTCATGATAAAACATTGTTGTGTTGCAAAGGTATAAACAATCAGCTTTCCCTACACTAAGTGGACATTATTTTTAATTACAGTGTACATAATGCACTTCTATAAACAAACAAAAAACTGAAACAAAAATTACTTGATAGAGAAAGTTATTTTTACTCAAATTTTCTGCAGGCAGTGAACAGAGAGCAACACGAATTGTCAGCCAGCAGAAAACCTCCTTAGTCTTAAGGAAATGATGGACTACTGACAAAGATATCCAGAAATGCAGTGAATTCTAGCAGTATTTCACCTAAAAAAAAAAAAAAAACAACACAAAAAAAAAAAAAAAACCAACACCAAAACAAACAAAAAAACCCATAACAAAACAAAAAAAAATAAAAAAAAAAAAAAAAACAAACCCAAAAAAAAAAAAAAAAAAAAAACAAACAAATTCAGATGCATCTAGAAGGAACTCAGTGTGCCTATGAAGAGTAGTAAAAGGTCACTGTGACATATCAAGGCACACACTATGAAATGGGAATTTCTGCTAGTCTGACTTCTCCTCATGTTCATGTCATTGTTCTGTATAATCTGGATAACAAATTAAAATAATTGCAATTCCCCTAGTAGCTATAAATTCAATTGCTTCTTGCAGTAAATGAGGAATAATAAAATTAATACTGTTACTGTATGACTGTTTTACTTGAAAAAAACTAGAATACCATTCAAAACCAGAATACCAATGGACTTTAATTAATAAAATAATTTTTAAAAAAAGGCATTTTAGAGATGAAATAAATGAATTCTTACTTTAAAAAGGGAGTTGATGTGTTGTTTGTTTTGTGTTTTTTTTTTTCATAAAATATAAACCTGTTTTGCAATCTTAGAATAATAGAATCACAGAATTGTTAGAGTTGAAAGGCTCAAAGCTCAATCCAGCCTGGCCTTGATTGCTTCCAGGGATGGGGCATCCACAACTTCGCTGAGCAACCTGTGCCAGTGCCTCACCACCCTCACAGGAAAGAATTTCTGCTTAATTTCCAATCTAAATCTCCCCTCTTCCAGTTTAAAGCCATTACCCCTTGTCCTATCATTACACTTCCTGACAAAGAGTCCCTCTCTAGCTGTCCTGTAGGCTCCCTTCAGGTACTGGAAGATTGCAATAAGGTCTCCCTGGAGCCTTCTCTTTTCCAGGCTGAACAGCCCCAGCTCTCTCAGCCTGTCCTCATAGGAGAGGTGCTCCATCCCTCTAATTTTCTTCCTGGTGCTTAGCTTGACCCATTCCAACAGTTCTATGTCCTTTCTAAGTTGAGAACTCCAGAGCTGGACACAGTCCTCCAGGTGGGGTCTCGCTAGCACAGAATAGAGGGGGAGAATCACCTCCCTTGACCTGCTAGTTACACTTCTTTTGATGCAGCCCAGAATATGGTTGGCTTTCTGGCCTGCCAGCCAGAATACTTTAATACTTAAAGCAGTATAATTTGTATTTTAAATGTATGTTTTCATCAAAGAACTGGTAACAATTCAAATACTATTGGCTCCACAGACTTCTTGTCCAGAGCAGTTATCTTCACTGCATAATGCAAAATGGATTTAGGTAGAAATAGGATGAATACGTTCAATGAAAGAATAATTTAATAGATTTTAACTGTTCCTGTGTGTGGAGCATATATCAGTGGAGACTGGGAAGTTTTCATTATGAAAATCTAATTCTTATTGTTAGTTACAGACATTTTTTAATAAATAGGTAATACATTTTGATTTTCTATTTCTTTTGGGAAGCTTTCAATTTTTATTGAAAAAAATTTTTTTCATTTTTTATTACTTCAAAAACAATTTTTGTTTGCATTCACTGAGGCTAATTTTCAAAATCTACATGTTTCCATTAATAATAATTTACACAAAACTATGTTTGTTTTCAGATGTGGTATATTTCTGCATCTTTTTTTCACTCTTTATCTAATCTCTATTCTTCTGGATTTTCTCTGTTTCTTTGAACCAGAAGAAAACAAGGATACCTTCATTTCCATATTTATTTTGCAGCAAACAACAGATTTTGAATATTTGCAGGTGGATATTATCATAGGTTATTTCTAGTCTATATCCATCATTGCAGAGTCAGTTTCTCACTAGTTGCATGAACCTAAAAGTTTTTAAAAAATAAAAGAGCTTGAGATACAACTGCCTCATCATCAGTGAACTCCTTTCGAAGAAATTAAACTCCACTCGTCAGAAACTATGAAGATGACAGTATTCCTTTGGGCACTGCACATTATCTATGCCATTTTAGAAATACTTGCTTTACTGCTTATAGATTTGTGCTTATGAAGTGGCTTTTTTACTGCTTTTTGGTGAATTTTGCTTCGGAGAAAAAAATAATTGAAGAGTTCATCAGCTGACATCTTGTATAGAAAAGATCATTGATATCAGTATAACATGGTGCATTAACAGCTTCTTTGTTCCACATTGCCTGCCATTTATGCAAAATCCAGTTTGGATAATACACTATTGCAAGAAATCAAGTAAACCTACAATCCTATACATTTAATATTAGCAGTTCAAATACATCAAAAACAAGTATGGCATTATGAAGTCTGTTTAATATGTAGTAAAACAAATAAAGTTTCACCATAAACCAAGATCACCATGTGTAATCTACCATGAACATAAAACAAATACCTATCTGAAGACAAGGTGTCAAGATGTCATAAGCTGTGTTAATATTCCTCAGATTTCTAGTTTTTCTAAATAATAACTTCATGGACCAATGCTATGATCTACTGGTTACCCTTTCAAATTTTCAGTGTCTTGCGGGGTGGGAGAGGAGGAGAAATAAAAAAGAAGAAAAAAAAACCACACAGCCTATTTAATGTTGTCTAGTCTTGAGAACATTCTGTCCCCAATGAAAATTGGTTTTGATGAAGAATTTCTGGGAGGTGCCAGAACAAAACAATTTTAAAAGGGGTTATACACCCTGGTGTGGTCAGATGTTGCTTTGTCTGCAGTGACAGACATTCAGCACAAGCCAAAATGAAACACTGTGTAATGTTCTGAGCTAAGGAAATGGACAGTATAAAATCAATCTCTATCTCACATTCCCAGCTCTGAACCTGAAAATGACAGCTATTATCCAGATTTACATTTTGTCCCAGCTAGAATAAAGCCAATAAATCACTGGGCTTTTGGCTGCTCAGATAATTACAATGTGAGTGGCTGGTATGAGTTGCACTGGGGGGAGATGTTTTAAGAGGGTTAGAGCACAGAGCGGAAAGAATGACAGTGAAAAATGGGCTTGATTTCCATGTTGAGATGAGAGTTTACAACATGCAAATTGTTGAACACAGTAACCTATGCTGAGACCCATCAGTCTCCCTCATTAAATACCCAGACAAGGTAAATCTGTGTATTGGAACATCTTTACAGAGCTAACAGCTCAGGTGAACAATCATTTGGTTTAAAGGGGGCAAGGGAACTTTCAATGGTATATTCAAAAAATATTCCCAAGTGTCTTTGCCAGTAGTGATTTCATCATTGTTGCAATCTTCAACAAAGCTTACCAGTTTGCTTCAGAGAAAACAGAAGCACTTTGAAATCTGCTTCATTCTCACTTATGATTAATATATTTCCAACATACCTCTAATCATATCTATGTAGCAGATCACCCAGCAGCAAGAAATTTAGCTATACAGTCTTGTCAAGACTATTTGAATGAAGACATGATCCAACTGTTCCTAAGTCTATACTGTACTACTCCTTGTTTCATCCTGTAACAACTTCTTTCATTCCTCAAATATAAATCATAGTTCTGTCTTATGACAACTGTCACGTGCTCCATGGCACCTCCCTATCATTGTCTTGGTCTGAACTGCATCTTCCACACTTCTGGCCTGCATCCCCCCCTGGGATCCTGAACAAAAATATTAAGATGGTTATTATTCTGTACGACTGCCTAATTTATATTTTAAAATACTAAGAAATTTTCCTAAATGAAAAATGAAAAAATATATATGTAAATATCAAGACAACTATTTTTCAGCAGCTCTACACCTATCCTTTGATGAACTCCACAAAATCTGTATGCAAGCCAACCCAAAAATAAGTATAAATAGTAATAGTAATAATTTTTTATTACTGCAAACTTGAGAAAACTGTTTTAAATACAGCTGATAATTCATCTAACTGAAGTTGTCTTGGGAAGTCACAACAGTGGGGTGTCATTATTGTCACAATGGGGATACCTTATTATTCAGATACACCTATTCATTATTACACATTGCTGATTACAGTTTTAAAAAAATTTTTTTCTGTTGATGCTTAATTTTTATTCTTTATTGCATTATATAGGACCATCTTTTTGTCTTTTTATAATAAAAAATCTCAGTGAATGGGTCTGCAGATAAAGCTGTTTATTCTTACTCTATTTCTTTCAGCTTTACAAGGACTGTGAGGGACATCAAGAATGCTCCAATAAAGGTAGCAGGCAGATATTCAACTGTAAAAAATGCTCTGAGTTCACACAATATGGCATCAGCTTCAGTTTGTTCTATACTTACTCACAGATGTTACAATACTTACTCACAGAGCACTTCAATAAAAATCTATACTAAGGTAAAGAATAAGTACATAGAACTTTTCAGTCTATTGGAAACAGTCCTCAGTAAATTAAAAGACTTATATATTCCCCTCGTCTGATGGAGTATTAAAATATCTCTATTAAAAAGGGTGAAAAAGCATCAAATGTGAAGATTCCTAAGTTGGCTGAGATTATACACACAAAATCTCTCTAGTACTTATGCATAGATGAGATCATGTTAACAGTAAAAGAAGATAATAAAAGGTAGCTAAAAGGTAGGAAACTAAGACAAAGGCACTAAGAGAATGTGGAATAATGCCGTTACAGAATTGCTTTAAAATCAAGGAATGATAAAATTGAGAAGAGAAAGAGCCCTTTGCTAGAACAGAAAGAGGAGCAGGTTTCAATATTAAAGAAAACAGGAGGAAGATAAAACAGGCTGGATAGAAAGAAAGGATGAACTGTGTTGAAAGTGGAAATAATGATAGATTTTAAATATGATGCTAAAGGTCATCTTGGAGACAGAGTAAAACAGGTAAATGAAAAGACTATCCTCGATATTTCAGAGATCTTTACTTGTTTGTGTGCAGTCATGATGTATTAACTACAGAGGCACATAAAGTATTAGAAACATTAGAGGAAATTGCAGGGAAAGTTGCTTCGACCTTTGTCTCGTTGAACTTTGAGGAGAAGAAAAGAGCAGATAAACAACAGAAAAAATTCTCACAGACATTGGTATACAGTACTGCATGAATGAACAATTTCCCTGTCCTTTGTTAGCTCCGTTTCTGAAGTATAAAGATAAGAAAAATAGGGTGGGTTTGTTTGTTTGTTTGTTTGTTTGTTTGTTTGTTTGTTTGTTTTTTATCATGTCATGGAATTATAAAATAGAGTCATGGAATAATCCAGGCTAGATGAGATTTTAAATGGCATAATCCAGGCTGGATGAGATTTTAAATGTCATGTGGTCCGAATCTCCTCTCAAAACCCAGTCATTTTATATCAGATTGTTTAGGGTCTTATGCAGTCAGGCTTTGAATATGGTAAAAGATTCATATTCCTCAGCCTCTCTGGGCAACTGGTTGCAATATTCGATTATCATCTTTGTTAATTTTTTTTTACAATCCATTTAGAAATTCCATTACAATCCATTTAGAATGTGTTTCAACACATGTCCATTGCATACTGTATTTTCATATGTTCCTCCAAAAAAAGTCTGTCTCCATCTTCATTACACTCTTGTGAGATCATTGTAAACAGCAGTGAAGTCCTGCCTTCATCGTCTTTCTTTAGTGTTGAACAGTCCCACCTCTCTCAGCTTTTCTTTGTATATTAGGCACTTGGCCTTTCAGCATGTCATATGTATTTCCTGAATTGAGAAATCCACTTAGTAGATGAATGTATGCACAACAGATAATATGCATGTATGTAAAACAGGTAATATGACACGAAATCATATTCCCCAACAAAGATCTCCAAAATCAATACAGTATTCACGGAACTAAACCAATCTACAAGGGACTTCATTAACTCAAAACAGTTAGCTCATTGAGAAAACCGTTTCACCCATACATAAAAGCAGAAGTAGCTACATTAGAAGAAAATCAAAGATATTCTGTATTCCTTATTAATCAATTGAATTCTCTAATTAAGATATTTCCTTACAGCTAGATTCTTAATTAGCCAATTTCTGTATAAAACATTGAATTTTGTTTTATACATTAACTCCGTCGATATGAATATTCTGGGGTTACAAATGTTATGTATTAATTATTAAGAATTTACATTATGCTAAGTATGATGAAATTATTAAGACTATTCGTAGTACTATAGCCAGACATAAAGACCCACTTGTGATATTATTCCTCCAAATTCACTATCTAATAAAGAAACAAGGTATGGACTTGTTGGAACCAGTCCAACGGGGGGGCATGAAGATGATCAGAGGGCTGGAGCACCTCTCCTGTGGAGACAGGCTGAGAGAGCTGGTGTTCTTCAGCTTGGAGGAGAGAAGGTGTTATGGTTTGAGAAAATCCATAACAATTCATTGTCATGTAGACAATTATTCTGTCACCCAGTGACCCCTCCCTACCCAGGAAAGGGGAATCGAGGGACACAGAGAAACATGAGAGTTGAAATGTAAATAGATTTAATAGAATAAGATTAAATAACTAACAATAATACTAAAGAACCAGTATTAATCCCGACACTGATAGGAGATTTGCAAGAAGTATACTCAGCCAACTCTGTCAGCAGAAGCTGTGCACTCCCAGCAG
>VZRU01016773.1:80471-92367 GCA_013398155.1 Pedionomus torquatus | reverse complement strand
TAACTAACAATAATACTAAAGAACCAGTATTAATCCCGACACTGATAGGAGATTTGCAAGAAGTATACTCAGCCAACTCTGTCAGCAGAAGCTGTGCACTCCCAGCAGCGGACAGCAAATGTCAGACACTGCGAGCGCAAGGGGTTCTGGAAGAAAAGGAGGCCTCAGATGTCCTGTAGTGTGGCAAGGAATTGTCTGGATGGCCGCCATCAAGGGAGAGCCCATTACGCAGCAAACTTTTCTAATTTATATTGAATGTGATGTTCATGGTATGAAATAATCCTATTGGCCAACTCAGGCCTTGCTCCTCCTCATCCCTGTACCTGGCAAAGGCTCGAAAACACTGACACCTTGAATCTCACAGAGCCTGGCTGGCCATAATGTAAATATTTTCATGAATTCAGACACTAAAATCCTCCAAAAGTGCAATTTTCCAAGCATTAGAAGGAAAGTTAGTCCTGGGCCTCTCAACCCAGAGCAGATGTTTTGGGGAAGACCTTACAGCGGCCTTCCAATACCCAAAGGGAGCCTACAGGAGAGCTGGAGAGGGACTCAGTCAGGAAGTGAAGTGATAAAGAGGAAATGGTTTTAAACTGAAAGCAATGGTATTTAGATGAGATATCANATCTCACAGAGCCTGGCTGGCCATAATGTAAATATTTTCATGAATTCAGACACTAAAATCCTCCAAAAGTGCAATTTTCCAAGCATTAGAAGGAAAGTTAGTCCTGGGCCTCTCAACCCAGAGCAGATGTTTTGGGGAAGACCTTACAGCGGCCTTCCAATACCCAAAGGGAGCCTACAGGAGAGCTGGAGAGGGACTCAGTCAGGAAGTGAAGTGATAAAGAGGAAATGGTTTTAAACTGAAAGCAATGGTATTTAGATGAGATATCAGGAAGAACTTGTTTAGTGTGAGGGTGGTGAGGCACTGGAACAGGTTGCTCCGAGAAGTTATGGATGCCCCACCTCTGGAAGTGTTCAAGACCAGGCTGGATAGGGCTTTGGGCAACATGGTTGAGTGAGAAGTATCCCTGCCCATGGCAAGGGGGTCTGAACTCAATGATCTTTAAGCTCCTTTTAACTCTAACCATTCTATGATTCTGTGATTCTATGTTTTCTTCTCACAAGCATTCTGAGTAAGGCCAGTTGCCAGTTGCATGAGTCCCTGTAACCAGCAACTTGGTTAATCCATAGGTCCTCTCTGTTTTCTTATATCTAATAATAATTTTACGAAGATAATTTCTAAGACAGATTAGAAATATTAATAATATTACTTTATTATTGAGGTCTTTTTAGGGTTAAAAACAACATCTTGACCTTCCTCCAGTAACTGGTGTAAATTAATAAAATTTGGCAGACAGCTACAAACAGCTCACACAAGAATGTTGTCCTAAAGAAAAAATAGAGGCTTGAGAAAAATGATAACTTTATTAGTGACGCAATATCAGATAATACATAGGGTAGAGGTATAAAAATATATTTTATCTTATCTTGTCGGTCAGCAATGTTTGATAAATATTAAAAAGACTTGTGTTTATTTTATTTTTGGCCAAGCTCTTCAGACAGCTTGTTACTTGTTTTACAACTCATTATTAACAAAATTAGTTTTCAAATTAAGTTGATTTTAGTATACCCTCTATGTCATTATTGTTATTGTCATTGTTATTATTGTTGAATATTTTTGTTTTAGGAAAGGAGGTGAATTTATACAAAGTTGAAATTATTCTCTTTTTTTTTGTCCTTTTTTTTTTCTATTAACCCTTTTTGTTAGAAAATGCAGTTTATGACCAAGAATTTTCTGTTGCTTTCTGATAAAATGACAAAGAAAGCCCAGTGACATTACAAGCCAAAGAAGTCCAAAAACTAAAATACAAGTCAGTTTTTACCTCTCCTCTTATGTTTGAGCACTAAGAAGCCCAAAGCAAGATTCTATATCACTATCTTTTTACCCTGAATGTCCAAATATATTATTTTATATAGAATTTAGAAGAATTTTTAATATTTCATTCACCTTCATATCTATGCAGAAACCATGCATTTTCAAGACAACTTTTGCAGCTTTCTCTCTTGTACAGTCACTATCTTAATTTAAAACAAAATTGTGTTCTTTTTGCTGGTACATAACCCAAAAACCAGAAGTGTGAGTAAAGCAAATTTATGTTAATTGGAAAATTATTTTTTTGTCCCTATAAAATTGGGGGGAAAAAAGAAACAGAGAAAGATTTCTAACAGGAATTCTAAAGCTATCTTTTTTTTTCCTGAATATAAGTTGCTTTTTTATATGAAGATGATTTTTTTCACCCTTTTCAGCACGGTCCTTGTGTAGTTATCAGAAAAATCCCATTATTGGTACTTGTCAGGTTTGTCTATTATCCCCTCAGGAGCATGCAACGCCAGAACTTCCTGCTGCATCCAAATAAAGAGGTTCTTAGCAGCATTATTCTAGGGTATATATTTTTCTCACATTCACTAAGCAAGAAAAAAATCGTGGAATTATAATCAGTTATTTTGACTACCAGTTTCCTTGAGTGTGGTTGAGCTCAGTGAGTAATTTGCAGTGAATCATTCATGGGATTAATTTCCCTCCTTCTCTACTTATGAAAAATCTGTGAGCCGTTCCTAATTTATTTGAATTTATTTGTCTAGAATAGAATCCCTCTGACGCACATGAAAGTATTTTCACTGAAACAACAAACTTTCTGTCAGTGGAACTGTATTTGAGAAATATGTCCCCCCAGGTGAACTATTTGTATGCACAAAGTTGAATGTGAGCAAAAAATCTGCATGACCAGCACTCATTCTGGGCCTTGCAACACGGTAATAAAGCATTATTTTTCCTCTGTTCCTTTTCAATCCACTTTCCATCAGGAAAACCATCTTCAATTACTGGAAATAGCTTGTTACGCATCATTAGATAAATGCCTTTTTAATAAAGAGAAGCCAGGTGTACTGGTAAAATACTATGATTGAATACCTTTAATGTCTCAGCTTCATTATGTAATGACAGGCTGTCATGCTCTTTTCTTACTTATTCTGCTTGAGTTGCCAGCCCTTTCCTGCGGCTATTAATGATGACAGATCATTTATTACCCTATGAGAATACAAATACATTTCCATCACTGTCTTATATATTTTCCCAACCCCACAGACTGTTAGCTTAGAACTCTACACACTCTCTTAAAAATACAGATACATACCTGTGCCTCATGTCTGTAACTGAAACAACTGGAACACATGCAGAATTAAAGATCAATTTTCTAATTATGTTTCAGCAATACTTCCTTTTGAAAACATTTCAAGGTTTGATATATATTGTATTAATAAACAGTAGTAAACTGAATTTTCACGTTTTATTCACATTAAGTGAAGTTGTGTTTGACTTTTCTGTCGAAATGAAAAATGGGAAGGTGAGAAGAGGTCTTATTCAGAGGAAAGTTATTAACCTGTTTAGAGAAAAAAACCTTCACCATAGTCTGCAATGTTATTCATTAATCTATATAGATACCATTTTAGTACTGAGTGGCAAATTTGTCATATGAAGACAATTTCAATTTGGAGAGAAATTGTATCCTTTCTTTACATTAAGGGTAATGTTAGATTAGAATATAAAAATCTAAACTTTTCTATCTCATGCCAGAGGAATTACTAACCTATAAACCAAAAAATGTTGGTGACATACTGGCAGATAATACTGATTGACATAGAAAGTTTTTCACCACAAAATGAAACTGAAATCCAGATTTTCAGTGTTCAAGAGTAATGAATACAATGACTACAGCATCCTCAGAACAGATCTACTCAGAGAACTGGGCTGAATGTTTAAGGTTCTTAATTATCATATTTTTAACTTTCTCTGAGTTTTCTCACTCAGACGAACTGTTAGTAATTTTCATATGATACACAATACAACATGAGATGCAATAAAGAGAGATTCTATTCTATTCTACATAAAGCTAGAGTTAATCAAACAAGTACCTGTATAAATTTTCTACAACACTGCAGGGAAGGTAAAATGAACCCTAATTTGATGGCTAACTTTGATTTAGCAAGATTCAGTATACTTTTTCTGATCAAATGTGGGATTTAGTTTCCCAGATTCAGAACGAGACGTTTGCCCATTGTGAGTCTAAATCAGATGTATATCTAGAAACTATTCAGTGTGTGGCTGTATTGCTTAGGTTGCTGAGCAATGTTTTGTTTACTCTTAGTGCCATGAAATTACCTTCATGTGCAATGGTGGCAGTAACTCCCATCTCTTCTTCACTTGCAGAAGAAAGTGTAATGAATTCTGCTTTAAATACCTGAGCATTGCTTGGAAGTCACTACTGATAGCTCCTCCACACTCTGTAGGGGGATGAGAGAAAAAACACTGTGTTTGCTATCATTTGTGGCTGCAAGACTTAAGACCACAACTCCTAATGCATGAACGATAAATTCTCCCAGCCAAAAACTTATCCCACCCTCCTGACAGATGGTAGATAGAGTAAGATTTTGAACAAAGGAATGAATTAATTTATCTTTCAGGGAATATCTTCCAAGCCCTTAAACTCATCAGGGTTTATTTTAAGCATCTTGCATCATTGAATTTTGGAAAAGATCAATTTCACTACACTCATACATAGCTATCCACAAAGGGAAGCCCTGATGCTCTGAGAATCAGCACTACATCAGCCTAGTACGCAGTTGCTGCTTTATATTACTAATAACTAATGAAGCACAACAAGCTAATCTCTGTGTCACAACTGCCAAGCTAATTATGTGCTTTTAATTCCAGTACCTGATGAAATTGCTCCCCTACCTTGTGAAAATAACAACTACTTTCCCATGCAGGAGACAGTTGGAAACATTGACAGAATGTTTAACAGTCATATATGTAGATATGTTATTCCCATGAAATGTACTAGGAATATTACAAATCAATACAATCAACTTTAAAGAATTAAAAAACAAGTTCCACAAAGCAGATACAGAGTAACATTCACCTAGAACTATTATATTTTCATTAAATTTATAGACAGCAAAGTATGTTTCATGTTCTGAATTTATATGATGTAAGTTCGTAGGGAGAAACAAGCTTCAGAGGCAAATTTCATTATGATTTCAAACTGATTTTATTTTCAGAAAACAAGAAATTTATTTCTTCAATTTCTACTTATTTCAAAAGGAACCTTTCTGCTGAATCTGCACAATGAAAATTAGAAGACTTTGTAGTATACCATTCTATTCCATTTTAGAAAAGTAGAAAAAATTTCACTTTCCTCAGTCCTTCAGTATCCTTAACGCTGTGTCTTAAAAAAGGGCTTCTATAGACAGTGGAGTTAATGAAGCCTAGTTTCCTGTGGAATGACAACCTTTATCTCTATACTTTCTAGTACAATAATGCTGGTTTTCTTCTTCTGCCTCATTTCTTATTACTGTACTTCTCTTTCTCACTCAAATCTCATGATTTTCAACCCTCATAGTATCCCCTCCTTGATTCCATGTCATCTGGGCAGACAGTCTCTGCAGTGGCTGATTTGGAGCTATTACATTTCTCTGTCAACCGGTATACTTATTGATTAACCTATAGTCCAAAAAAATGGGTTGTTCGTGAGCTCATATTATAGCTTTTTCCTCAGTCACAGAACTAATTTCAGTTTACTTTCTATACACAACCAGCAATAGAAGTTTTTCACACTTTATTTCTCTTTTCCCTTGACATATATACTTCAAATTTTCCAAAAAGTTAAAAAAGCTATTTACAAACACTAACACTGTAGAGCCTGATTTCCTTATGAAGCCAGATAAAAGTGCTGATTTCAAGTGCTCAGTACATTTTAGTAAACTTTTTTGAAGAACTGCCTTTATTCTGCTCTTTAGGTCAGAAAGTTCTCTTGTTCCATGAATCTTTAATTCTCTTCTATAGAATCAACAGCTCCAAAGAAATACTTGGCTTCCTAGACTAATTATTTGGATGTCCTCTGTGGGAGCAATATGGTTGAAATTATTTAAAACTGAAGAGAAAAATATACCTTCACTCTACATTAATTAATTTTTTTTCCAGTGGTATTCATAGTGATTAAACAAATCCTGAGAACATTTTTGATGCCACTTGATTTGCTTTTACTACATTTTTTGAAAAATGTCATAATAAAATTCCATCCTTTCTGTCTTTCCATCTATACCTTTTGTCAAAACACAGGTAGCTAAAATCTTCTTTCCATAACCGTTACAGGCATTTCTGTTCCATAAGTGAAACAAAGTTCAGCATTTATTTAAATTTCTTCTTGATTTTTTTTTCTTTTACTCAGTACTTCCTTTAAATTTGGAATAGCTTCCTTAAGGCCATGTGCTTGTGAATTTATCTTTTTCACTTGAATTCCCCCTAAAACACCTACTGCAGTAATAAAATGCATTAGAAGTATTACTTATGTGCTTAAAATAGAAAAAAAAAAAAAAAAAAGCTCTGTGAGAGAAGGATTGTTTCTTTTGACTTCTACTTGGTTAGAAAACCATCATCTTAATTTTCTTAACCATTTAGGCTTTCAACTTCCATAGAGATACTTTAGATCAAATGATCCTGTGAAACAAGTTGGCTATGAAATAAGATGTTTTGTGGAGCTTAGCTCATGGTTCACTTATGTCTGCCTTCCCTCTGTTGTCTGCTTCTTAAAAATCATTTGCCCCATGTTTGCCCTTTCTAAACCTTCTTTCTTCAGCTGAGACAAAGGAGTAACGCTGCTCTTGGAAGTTTTCTCAGATTCCTCTCATTTTGATTCCTTAATTCCAAAGTAGTACCATTTGACTTTGTTGTTCTTTAGCTCACTTTTTATATTTTGTAGGATTTTAAAAATTCAGTAAAGGTATCATGTATATTTAGAGAAGAATCTAAGCTTTAGCTTATGAATGAAAATAAATCTGAATCAAACCTGAAGTGAGGTTTCAAATAAACTCCTTTGCTGTACTGGGTCAACCTGATGCCAGCACACAGTGGGTTTTGAATTGCCAAGACGCTGCAGGTAAGACTACACAAATAAATTATCACTACATAAGTGAGAACAGAATATTTCCTCAATCTGCTATCATGTACCTCACACGTTTTTAATTAATTGCAAAAATAAGTAACAGCCATTGTGCTGACAGTTCTCAGTGATGTTGGAATCAACAGCACTGAGGTGATACCTTGCAAAGGGGTGTCATCGTTCAATTTACGTCAAAAAAAATGTCTTCACACATTGTGTAAGAAAAACAGCTGGCCCATTCTGGAATTACAGATCAGAATGCATCAGTCATAAAAGCATGTAAGGTGCCTGCTCTTCATTGGCACATTGACAATTCCTGATGCTACTTGTTACCAATTATGAAATGGGTCTTCATAAACCTGCAAACATTTTTGTGCATGACAGAGCTGGAACTTGTAGCATTTTTTCTCATTTTATAGGTTTGTATGCACTAATCAAGTGATAAAATGAAATCTTTGCTGCTTCAAGACTCTTTTGACTAGTTTCATGAATGACCTTATTTACGTCTGTCTTTAGTGACAGGTGGCACCATGCAATCAACAGGCACTGAAAACTCTCTTGTGTTTACATTAATCCATTCAAGATGTACACATAAAGCAAAACAAACAAATAAAGAAATAAACCAAAAGAAACCCAACAAGAAACCAACCAAGAACAAGACAAACAAACAAACAAAAAAACACACTGAAATCAGTGAAATCATGGTGGTGTAGTAGATAATGACTTCATAATGGTTTCTGGTTTGCATAACTGGTAGAGAGAGGAGGATGACACACCATGGTGAAGTTGGAGCCTAATTTCTAAAGTTATGACAAAGACTATTTCTCATGACCTTTCTATATGTATTCATGTATAAATGTATACCCATATGTGGTGACCAGGTGTATTAATGTTCCATAAATTCCATATGTTCCATTGCCTCCAGGAAGTGGATGTTTGGTGGTTTTTTTGTTTGTTTGTTTGCTTGTTTGTTTGTTTTTCCTGGGAGAATAATCAAGTTATAACTAAGTAGATTTTGGGCATAATATTTTCATGAAATTAAGTAACTTTATCTGTTCATTCTTTCTTTGAACTGTTTTGAGTTTCATATAGCATTTCCTAACTGTCAGTCAGTAACATCTAATGTATGTGATTTTCAGTTTTAATTTCAGAGTCAATATAGTTGGAAGTCTATGATACACGAATAAATATTGAAATTCTGTTAGGAAATTCAAAATATAGGATAACCTTCAGAGTGTACCACCAAGGTACATATAATTCTTATCTCAGTTCTTAATTTGATTCATTAATTATAACGGTGAAAAATTACAACACGAACTTAAAGTCCTGGCACTCTAATTTCAGGGACATTTTTGCCACTGGTGTGGAATTTTGTTGGATATAAATAATATTCTCCAGAGAAAATAGTTAATCTTCTTCAACTGAAATGAGCTTCTAGAGGTAAAGCATAAAAGTTTAGGTGAGGGAAAGGCTAAACTATGTTGCAAACACTATTATATTTGATGTCTGAAGAGTAGGAAAAAGCTATTTTGTTCTAAACTAATACGGATAAACAAAGACTTCTATTTCCTGTAATATAGTTTCAAATTTAAATCATAGGTGAATTCACTGTCATGGATCAGGAGATTTATGCAAAAGAGAAAACAGGAGAAGAAAGAGCATGTGCTGTGAGTATGACTATTTAAGACATTCAGTAATTCCTGTTTTCTAGATTCCATATTGCGAAAATTAAATAATCATGGTTTTAATGTGTTGTGAAACAAATAAACAATATACATTTGCCTATCTCAAATTTCTTATTTAATGTCTTATTTCAGACACTGAAACAGCAAATTAACTGATTGATGCTTTATTTCTGAATGTTGGCTTTCTTCCAGAGGATGAAGGAATTAAAAGAGTGCCAGTTAACAACACTTTGGTTCTCAATCTTGCTTGATATAAAAGAATTTCTGGGGAATGCTGAACATCCTCACTGGAAGCAAATACCTTTGACACATCATAATATCTAAAAGATCAGAACCTAACACATTGCATAATTAAAGATTAAATGTTAAAAAATATGTCATTTTCACTCCCTCCTAATTTTTCCATTTTTCTGAAATATTTATTAGTGCCTAAAATTATTTTCAATGTCCAATTATTTTTCCAATTTTTTCCTCTTATTATGTAGAAATAATATTCTATATTCTATTTGCCAGGTTGTCATAGCATGTGCCCACAAAATCTAAGAAATATAATAAGACTACCTATATCAATTTGAGGTGAAATTTAAGGCTCTACTTCACCTTACTTACCATCAAATTATCTGACCATCAATAGTCTAATCCAAGGCAGATTGAAAGCTCTCTTAGATGTTTAAATGCTACCTCACAAGGTACAGATTTTCCCTAGCCTAAGATGAGAAGAATTTAACAAGCTGTGATTTAGAGTCAAGAGAGAAGTACCTAAGAAAGCCCATTCTCTTTGTATGCTAAAATATTTTCCTTATCTTCCACTGATGGAAGGAGTTAGAAACTAAAACTCCCACTTTCAAAGAGAATGTTCTAACTGAAAGACATTAAGGGAACAATTTTTTTCATACTTTGTCATCATCCTAACTAAAAAGAAAACAACAACAACAACAAAAGTAAGGAAGCTGGACAATTATATTTAGTAGGAGGGAATGTTTTAGAGGAGAAATTGTGTTCAAAGGACCACCTATTCATTTTACAATGAACAGCCAGACACAAAGAATTTAAAAATAATGGGAGTCACAGTCCAAGATTGCTTCTTTCATGTTTTCCATTTGCCAGATGACGCTACATGTCTCATCAAACACAAGAAAAGTGAAGGGTCAAAATGAACTGAAGTGTCACAATCTAGATGCTGCACAGGACACATATAGGAAAACAAAGATAACCAAGGCTAAAAAACTATGTTGGGGGATGATGGTAGTTAGCAGATTTCCAGTTGTCCGTGTGCTCAGAACTTTTGTAGGTGATCTGTCATAATGCAAATCTTGAGAGGATATAACGGCAACTACATAATAAATTGAAGCCTCAGGGTTATGACAGAAATGATCAGTGAATCTCACCTTCCTAAAACCTTGTCTGCATGGCCATCAGGTGGTGCATGTTAATATAAATAAAATTTTGGCCTATGCATGCAAGGAAAGATTTGTGGGGAAGCTTTTGGAAAAATAAGTTGGTTTTGAACATACTTTTTGTTTTCTTTCTGATATCTAGTTCCCAGGAATATGATAAAGTTTGTGCTTAAAGCAAAATCAGGAATTTTGCTCAGAAAACAAACACACACAAAACCCCAAATGCACAAGAAGGTCCCTTGCAATTTTGCAGCAGATGATTTTCCTCTTTTCTATTACTCAATCTGCTTTCTTGGTATTCTCTTTCTGCCTCTGACCCCCTTTCTTTATCTTCTGTGATTAGTGACATTTTGACATTCCTTTAAATCCCATCTACAGTATACAAAATGACTATGTTAGAGGTAGAAAGCAGCAGAGCTACAGCTCCAAGATTGTTAAAACGTGGTTTGATCTTATGAGCTCTGTATTAAGAGAGCTAGTGAGGTAACATCAAATAGTGCTTTAAAAGCGTCAGAGCACTTCTACTTCATAATTGTCCAGAATGTCTCTATACACAAAGACATAAAATGCACATTGCAGACTTTCTTTTTCCAGCCAGAGTAGATTCTTCATGCAGTAGTCAAGGAAACAACTGCAGTATTGTAATGAATTCAAGAATATCCTCTTCCTGGTGAAAAGCATAGAGTCCCTCATAACTTCTGTATCCCAGCACACACACAAAAAAAGTCTACCTAGTTCACAGCATATAAAATGCTTTCAGGATAGAGTTTTAGACTAAAGATACATTAACAGCTATATGACTATTTGTCTCATTAGAGATAATTGTCATAATTCCAGTGATACGGATGGGCTTTAATGACTGAAAAAAGCCACATCTCCTGTGCTGAAGTTAAATCCCTTATAATTCAGTCTCAACTGTTTTTCCTTTATTTACAAAATTTGTAAGTAGTATTGCACATTGTATAACAGCTTCTTAACAACTTGTTGCTCTCCCAGGAGGGGAACAATGAAGTTGTGCCCCAGAACAGCATATTCTGAAAGAACGCAAGCACTTATTTCAGCACTAAGCTGAAATAAGAATTGAAACAAATAACACTCAATGTCATTATTTGGAGCAACTGTGACTATATTTCCTTGGACTTCTTTTTTTTTTTTTCTTTGAAACCACAGAACTTTGTGCCTAATGTGAGCTCCACTTGACTGACTTCAAAGTTGTAAAGTTGCTGTCCAACTGAGAGCACACACTGAGTAGTTTAATGAGCATGGAATCCAGTAAAAGCACTTAAGAAATTCAAGTGGTGTTTATATATATGACATCTTTCTTCAGACAAACAGGTTTTAAAGCATATAACAAACTTTCTTTAAAATGTGAAAGTACCTATTCAATTATTTGCAAATGAAAGACTTATTAATTATGCTAGATTTTGGGGTGGTATTGTTTTGTTGTTTTTCTTTTTTTTTTTTTTTTCCTTTTTGAACTTATCAAATTAAACAACTGACAAGACTGATTGCAAATGTATTTTTCCTGTTTTACTTTATTTTTTCATATTTAAAACCTGAAAGTAATTGTCTAATTACAGAATCAAAGAATCATCATGACTGGAAAGGACCTCTGAGACCATTGAGTCCAACCATACACACACAAAAAAACCAACTCCTACAATCTCAGCCACTAGATCATGCCCTGAAGTGCCACATCTCCATGTTTCTTAAATACCTCCAGGGATGGTGACTCAACCACCTTCTTGGGCAGGCTGTTCTGGTACCTAACCACTCCTCCAGTAAAGTAATTCTTCTTAATATCTAATCTGAA
>VZRU01016773.1:68510-80420 GCA_013398155.1 Pedionomus torquatus | reverse complement strand
CCTCTTTTCCAAACTAAACATGCCCAGTTCTCTCAATATCTCCTCGTATGACTTGTTTTCTAGACCCCTCGCCAGCTTGGTAGGTCTCCTCTGGATATGCTCGAGCACTTCAATGTCCTTCTAGTGAGAGGGACAGAACTGAAAGTACTCGAGGTGAAGCCTCACCAGTGCCGAGTACAGAAGCACCATCATTTCCCTATTCGTGCTGGCCACGCTGTTCCTGATACAAGCCAGGATCCTGTTGACCTTCTTGGCCACCTGGGAACACTTTTGGCTTATGTTAAGCCAGCTGCTCACCAGCAGCCTCTGGTCCTTGTCTGCTGGGCAGCTTTCCAGCCACTCTTCCCCAAGCCAGTAGCGTTGCTTGGGGTTGGTATGACTGAAATGCAGGACCCAGCATTTGGCTTTATTGAATTTCATACATTTGGCCTTGGCCCAATGATCCAACCTGTCCAAGTCCCTTTGTAGAGCCTTCCTGCTTTCAAGCATATCAACACTCCCACCTAGTTTGGTATCGTCTACAAATGTAGTGAGGTGCACTCAATCCCCTCATCCAGATCATTGATAAAGATATTAAACAAGACTGGCCTCACACCTGAGCCCTGAGGGACACTGTTGGTGACCAGCCACCAACAGGATTTCACCCTATTAATCACAACTCTCTGGGCAGGGCCGTCCAGACGTTTTTTTACCCAGTGAAAAGTACACTTGTCTATGCCATAATTGTAATTAATTACAAATGAAATAGCTATTAATTATGCTAGTTTTTGTCAGGGGGTTGGTGTTGCTTCCTTTTATTTTTTTTCCTTTTTTTAAATAATTTAGCAAATTAAACAATTGATAAAATGGATTGCAAATGTCTGTGTGGTGACTGAAAGTTTAAAACTATTTCCCTTCATAAACTCTTAATTTACATAAACTTTTTGTTGTCTAAGACCTTAACTATTAGGTTGTTTCCAACCCAGTCTGGTCGGACTGGGAATAATCTCATCTGTGGATGGGTTGGGAAGACTCATCTTCCATTTTTTTCTCAGAAGGTGAAAGGACTAACTGTAGAAAAGCTCACTTTAAAAGCTAAACAGATCTCTCTTGCATTATAATCAAAGCTGCCACCTTCTGTGCTAGTGTCAGACATTTTCTGCCTTTCACTCACCCTTTCCTCCTTGCTAGGTTGTAGCTTCTCATGTCATGTACTATCAAGATTATCAAAAAGGGTTCATACAGAATTCATAAAATAAAGAATCATAGAACCATTTATTCATATAATTGTAGAATCATAGAATCAATTCACACAACTATTTTTTCAAATTTTCTTTCTGCAGGCCAATGGAACACACCAATGCAGTCATATCCCCATCTTTGCAAATGTAGAGACTATAATGTAGTAGTTGAAGTGATGGATTGAACCAAACAGGAAAGGAAGATTTTTAAAGTCCAAATGAGGTTGTATGACAACAGATAAAAATAATTTTTGTTTTGTTTTGTTTTGTTTTCTCGAGTCTGTGATGTGAAATCTCACTCTGTGAAAGACAAGACAGTAATGTCAAGAAACCAGATTTAAGTAACAAACGGAAATATTTTGGAGCAATATAATCTTCTGAGGAAATTACACTGGTAAACAATGTTTTGCAGCACTTCAATTTTTAAACATGTGAAAAGGTAATTCGTGGATTTTTGGTCATTGGAAGGAAACAGATGACATAAATGAGATGCATCTCACTTGACTCTGACATTTCACTGACAATGTAGGGAATCCGTCTGCCAAACTGTTTTTAAATCCCTGTATCACAGCTGAAACATACAAGTATAATCCCATAAATATTTCATAACTCTTTGCAAGGAAGTAATGTCAGGTTTAAATTAGAATGCATTTAGATAACACCAGGAAATATGGTATGGAAAAAGTATAGCCAGTTACAACATGAGAAAAAACACGCAAATAACATGATGTTTCCCAAAAATTGAATGTCAACAAAGCCTTTTTTTGTTTGTTTGCTTGTGGTGTTTATTTTAAACTGCATGCATACATGTGGTTTATCTCTATTACTAATATTGTTCTGAACTCTGCTCATGACACCAAGAAAGGTATTAGATGACTGGTATTAGAATACATACCTAAATTAATTTAATCTTATTTCTCCAAGTGTTTCTGTGAGGCACATGGAGATTTTGCTTTTATTCTACCTTGGTTTAGGAGTGGTTCAAAGGATGTACCTAAAGGTGTTTCTTCAGTAAAGGCAATAAGCAATAATATTTATTGCAAATACCATCAAAACTTCTTCCTCTTCTCTTTCCTGCTACTGTCAAATTATCTTTATGCTCTTTCCACTTCTTCCTGTTTGGTCTTCCCAGTTTTCTTTCCCTTGGCTCTCTTTTTTGATTTCTGATTTGGGAGGAGGCTAGAAAGCAGAAATGTTTCCTCCTTTGATTCCAAGAACTTTTAAAGTACATCTACAGAAATACATGTTTGCAATTGCATGCTAGCTCCACTTGCACTGAAACAGAGGGAATAACCCAGTCCCAGGTTATCTCTTAGGCACAGAAGACAAAATAAACATGTTTTCTCACTGAAACTGATGAATATAGTTTTAGCTCTGTTTATACTCAGAGCTAGTATTGAGCTATGTAAACATACCATTCCTTAACCCTTTTCTTCACCTGTTTTTCTTTCACTAGTTGCTTTTTTCTTGATTATGGACAGTCCTGATGTGACAAAATCAGTGCCTAGAACACTGGCTAGTAGCTTTCAATGTCTTCCAGAAACCCTTTGCTCTGGGATCAAAAGTGGTTTGGTTTTTTAGCTGCCTAACATTCGTGTCTCATCAGGGGATTTTTGAGACTGACTTGTTCAATTTGGCCTTTTTCTTCCTTGGTCATTTTCAACTGATGAACTCTCAGGTTATAATAAAAAATTGTATTGCAGGTGTACTGACTTGTACTTTTAATGGCTTTGTACCTTTATTCCCAATCTTAGAATTCCAGTCCTCAGGGTCACCAAGTTCTTTCTGATCTTCTTAAGTTAATAATCCTCCTTGACTTTCTCATCTGTATATTTTAATAGCATGCACTTTTCAAGACATGGTCATTTTTTAAAATATAATAAGAAATAAGAAAATAGAATGATCCTTGAGTAACCTATCCTTTCATAGATATTTCCTCTTTCAGTGTTACTTGCTGCTCCTTCCACTTCATCCAATGCCTAAAATTAGCTTACTATTTTTGTGCCAATTCTCTTTTTTTTTTGCATCCTAGGTAAGTCTCTTTAATAATACCATATAAAATAATTTAATGAAATGTTTTAGTAACTCCAAGCAGATTATAATTATAATATTTTCCTTGTCTAGAAAATCATTCACTTTATCACAGGAAGATGTAAGTTTATTTCATAAATAAATCCAAATTTCATACATATATCCATGTTGTATTTAAGCTCCTTTCCCATTTACAGAAATGTCTTCTGCTGTTATTTATTTTATTATCATTCCAACCTCATATTTCATATTTATATAGCCTTGAGATCATGTTTCATCTCAATCTTTCCCTTCCGCCTCCTTCACTTCCCTCTCTATTCAAAAGAAATTCTGCACTCGCTACTTCCAGATGCAAAGTATCACCCTACACTTCCTAAATTTATTAAAAGTAACTGCTATCAGGCCTGAGCTCTCATTTGTCAGCTCTGTTGTATACCTTATTGAGGTTTCCCACCCTGAGCATACTAAACAATGTGATCTTTGTTTCCTCCTCTGTCATTATTTTTGTTTCCTTGTCCCTGTTCTCATGAGCCTGTCTGCCTTTTCCCCACATTTAGTATCATCACCTTTATCAGAAAAAGACAAAAAGTATTCATTCTGTTTGGGAGGCACCTTTCTTTTTTATCTGTATTCTGCCCTTCAACTTTTTTCTCTTTGTTATTTATATAGTTGAAGAATCTTTTGTTATTTTATGGGATAATCTTCAGATACCATGATGATAAAAGTATAGAGATATAAAAGAGATTAGGTAGATTAGAGAGACAGACACAATCCTTGGTGTCAGAGCTATGCTTATATTCATTTCTTCTCCCTGGTCCTCATGAAGATGATCAGAGTCTCAGAGAGGAAAGAAAGGCTTTTTCTGAAGACTTAATTTAGCAGTGAATGGGAACACAGGATTTGATTAAATAAAGCTGTGCAAAATACAAAACCTTGGGCTCCTGTGAATTGAACAGTCGGTTCACCACAAACATAGCATGAGCTTGAGGATAATTACTTTTCTGCAGAGAAGCATCTGCTCATTTTGAAGCAGATGGGGGTGATGCTGCAAGTGATGTTAAATATTAGAAACTGCTATCAGTTGAAGCTTCATAATATAGCCTTCTACCTCAGACAGTCTCCCTTTCCTTCTTGCCAACATCTTATTTTTTTTCCACAAAAGAGCTTGTCAAGACACTTCTCATTTAAATTGATCTTTAATTAGTGTCCACATTCTTCCCTTTCTTCTCAGCTGTTTCTAGATGTACTTGAGCTGTACTGAATGCCCTTAAGTCATATCCCTTCATCCCAAATGGTTCTTGAGCCAACTGCCTCACAAGTATTGATTTTCTCAGTTATTAAAAAAATAATGTAAAACACCTAAGTGTGCTTGGGCTAATAATTTTTGAGTGGCTTTTGAAATACAGTTACCAAAAGTCATTTGTTCTGCTAATGAGAATATGCTATTAAGGGAAAAGCTGGGTTAGTATTCATGGGCAGAAAACATGCAGCACAAGATAAAAACTATGAAGTGTACTTTCAGGTAATTTTATATACTGTTCTATTGTTTAAGATGAAGACAACACAACAGAATTAGTGAAGGAAAATGCTGAATGTCAAATCATAATAAGGCAACTCTTGAGGTTGGTGCTGTCTATTTTGTAATACATACAAAAAATGAGCAGACATAATATCATAAGCCACTTTCAAGCACCATATTTACTACATGGAAGTACATTTCTGTTGTTCATTAATTGTCATTTCAGGCTTCATTTCACAAAATTAGGTCATCTCTGTAACCAACTGACCTTTTCTACCATAGGTGCTAGGACAAAATTTGGCTGAACTACATGGAATAATATGAGACACCCAGACATCATAATCCAGAATTAAACTAGGTATATTTTATTGTCTTTCAGACAGCAAATAGCCAATATGCAGTTTCAAGGACAGTGGGAAAAAGAAAGAGACATTTTAAGTTATATTTTTAAAATATTCTTGGTTTTTCTTCTTCTTTGAAAAGAAAAAGAATCTGGAAAATAATTTTTTCAGTTTTGTCTGTAGGCAGAGAAATACTTTGAGTATATGGTTTTCTCTGGAGAAGGTGCAGGATGGTAAAGAGATTTTTCTGGTAATCATCTGGGGTAGATTAGGGGAGCTGGCTGAATTTTCTCATGTAGTTTCTGTTTCATGTCTTTGAATGATATCACTGTTGGTGTTGGCTCATCTTGGACATATTGCACTTCAGATAAACCCTAAAGACCCCGTATGATATTGAAGGTACTGTTAAAGAGAATTTGCAGAACGCTGAAGTGTTTCCAACCAAAGTGTCCCTTGAAATCTTTTAGCTTGTCCTCATAAATAAGATAAGACAATTAACAAGAAGAAAAATCCTAGAAGTAGAAAGGGTGTGTCCTAAATTAAGGATTTGCATATCAATAATTGTAATTAAAAAATCAAAACCTTAGCATATGGGTGCAGATGTATGTAGAGTACATAGCTGGTAAATGAAAATATAATAACTATGAAGGTTTTTCATTAGTTTCTGTATCACAATCAATATATAAGAATTAAATTATTAAGCACAAAGAAGAAAAAACAATTATTTTTTAAAGCTTTTATTTTATTATCTATTTTTTAAAAAAATCCTTTATTATATGTCTTCATTTATGTTGAAAGGTATAGGTATGAATATACTGTAAATCTAATGATTTGGTGTCCATATATTTTAGATCACTTCAAAACCAATAAACTTTTATATATAACTGCAGAAGTATTTTCACCAAGTAGAGGGCTGCACAATCTCTGTTCATTAAAAAGTGTTATAGTGTCTGTTCTGTGTTCTGTGGTAGTTCAAGAAAGTGTTTGTTTACTCTAAGAAAAAGAAAAATAGTAGTATCTCTGTAGCACTGACTCACTAAATAGCCCTGAAAGGAGACTGTAAACAGCGAAGCTGTCAGTGCTAGAATTAATCTCTAAAGTCATCCTTAAAAAAGTTATTTGAGGGAAGTTGATATACCAGGCATTTCATCTCATTAATTTGCAGTGCCATTGTCGCAATGAGTACTACAGGTTCCTCTTTAGTATGCTTGTAATTTTCCTCTGTTTTTCTTATAGTCTAGTGAAGTACTAAAAGGCTCTAAAAACTGCCTTAACTGATGATCAGATAGTGAATTTATCTGACTGCTGATTTTCTAGAGGGATCTTCCTTGCAAAACACAAAATGAATCTTGCATTGTTGTTACTATTTTTCAGTGTTGAAATCACATTCAGAGATGCCAAGCCTGAATTGGCGGTTTTAAAGGTTAATTTATTTTTGGATATATATAATAAATATCTAGTAGGGATCCTTTTATGAAGCTGGTATAGAGAGTACTTCCTATTCTGGTCACCTTCTGTGGACCTCTTACTTGCAGAATGTGAGTCTTATAGATGGAAAACCACTGCTCTGGATTGGCATCCCATTTCCCTAGGCAGTGTGCAGAATAGTCTAGAGACCATTCTTGGCCCAGGGCTAGTATGAGACTGAGGAGGCTTGCCTTCACTCTCGATCATTAAAACACAAATTAGGCTTTGATTCTGCAAGTCTCTGAATGATGTGGAGCAGAATACAAACTAGTGAGCAAGGCCAATGCTGAGCACCAATATCATGTAGCAAATGCTGTTCACATTTTATACTATGCTGTCTTTCAAGTGAGAGGATGTGCTAAATCAGAAACTACGTAGTGGCCTGATAATTTAAATACACTGGATATGCCGATCCAATATTTTGCTGATAGGGCTACTCTTTTACATCAAGATTGCTAATTAGAAGTGCTGAGAAAAAAAACATCTAAAGAAAATGAAAGCTGATGAGCCTCATCCCAAGATTTTGATTTGTCACCAGTCCAAAATAACAAGTGCTCAGTCATTGACCTGAAAAGGCTTATGCTTGTGCTGGTAGCCAGTAATCTGAGCATTAGCAAATAAATAAGTCTTCTTTCTCAAAACTGACATGAGCTAACCTTTGTCTCACTAACATCTTTGAAAGACTGAGCAGTTTACCATAAATATTTGTCTTTCTCCCTAATTCTTCTTTATCTGGATAAATAATGGAGATGCATAACTACTAAACAGAATTAAAATAAAAGGCTAAAAACGATAGTATGATTCTGTCACTTGTTTCTCATTCTGAAAAGGGTCAAATTGTTCTCTGGACATTTTCGGCTTCCACTAAATAATAAAAGATCCTAATCTAAAACAGTAACTATTTTTGGTTTTCAATCTTGAGTCAGATGAACTGCAAGAGTGCCACATGACAGCACTCCCAGACCCTGAGGTCACTCAAGAAGACTTTCTAAGCTAAACTCCACTTGAGTGAACAAGTTGATAGCTGAGACAGTGACATCCTCAAGTCTCCTCCAGATGTTCTGGGACTGTGTGAGTGGGTCTGGACTCACAGGAGAGGAGAACAGCTCTCCTTTACAAGGTCTGCAAGCAGCTTTACAGCCTACAAAGCTGTCAGCCAGACAGAGCCAGAGGAGCTCTCATTAGTATTTTCTATATTTCAGTTGTTCCCTGAGAAGAAATAACTAAAGAACCAATGAATTTTCCCAATATTACCCTTGTAGGTGTCAAGAATGTCATATGACATGTAGAGACTACAACAATATTTCAGATTATTTGTATCTCCAGCCTTCCCAGTTGCCCTGCAAGAAGCTTTGGACATCCTTATATATCTATTCCCTTTCCTGTTCACTTGTTCTTTGAAGACTACTGCTAGCAGCAGAGGAAAAGCTCAACAAGTCTAACAGAGGAAAGCAGAAACTGGAAAAGATTTGTGTTTAAATAGAAGGCAAGAAAACTGTAAAACTTGAGAAAAGCATGGAGGAGTCTGTCGGTTTTTAAGGGTGGCTTCTCACAGAGGAATTCTCTGGTTTCCAGTATTAGCCAAAGCCATGAGATAAATAGGCACAGCACACACACACACACAAAAAAAAAAAAAAAAAAAAAATCTGACTTATTCCTAGAGCAGCTCTGAAACTCCCATAAGATATGCCAAGATCTGTGGGCATGAGTGTACCATCAAAACAGTATTAAACCGTTTTCCAGTATGGGGTGGATGACAGCAGTGCTTCAAACTGCAAAAGCAGTTGACTTTTTTGGGTATAGGGTTCGCATGCGCAGAGGAAAACAAGGACTTCCAATCCCAAGCCTGAGAGTGATTCAGGGAGGAGGAGCTGTCCTTCGCTCAGTTATAGAACCATAGAATCATAGAATTTCCTATGGAAGGGAAGGAACGTTTCACATCATCTATTTCAACCATTGACCCAACACTGACAAAAATCATCAGTAAACCTTATGTCTAAGCACTATGTCTACCCGTCTTTTAATTACTTCCAGGGATGTTGACACCACCACTTCCCTGGCCAGCCTGTTCCAATGATTAATAACCTTTTCAGTGTAAAAACATTTCCTAATATCCAGTATAAATCTCCCCTGGTGCAACTTGAGGTTGTTTCCTTTTGCCTTATTGCCTGTTACTTGGGAGAAGAGACCAACCCCTACCTCGTTACAGTCTCCTTTCAGGTAGTTGTAGAGTGATAAAATCTCCCTTCAGCCTCCTTTGCTCCGGGCTAAACAATCTCATGCCCCTCAGCTGCTCCTTGTAAGACTTGGCACACACCTTAACACAAACTGACAGCCATCATGGGAAGACTGAAGCTGCTGGTATTAATTCTTTGAACTGTTCTACTTCCACAAGATTGAGCAGTTCACAGTCTAGTTCAAGTAGACTGAAATATCCGCTGTCTCTGGGGATACATCTCAGGCTTCTTCACAGTATAGTAAACTGCCTTCTCCTTTGACTGAACCCAGACCACCAGGTCCATGCTGGTATACCTCAGAACAGAATAATTGCCTATAAATCAAAGGAACGTTAGATGCAACATCCAACAAAAAATCTACTTACTACAGAGAAGACATCTCCTAAGAAGCTAGAATTAGAATTGTTTATCCACATAGACATATGAGAGACAATTTCTGCGTTGCTATCTGCTACCAATTTGTGTATGGCTTTATAAATTGTTAATGCTAGAAAATGCACTCAGTCTTTTGTATTGCATTAAAAATTTACACAATGAGCACATAGGACAAGCAAAATCTTATCTCCCTTTCCTGCAAAGAGGCTATTGTCTACATGCTTGTTTGAATGGTAGGTAGTATAGGACACACAAATCATCTTTTGTCCAGTGCTGTTCAGTGTATGAAGTTTGATATGGGCACTATGTTCTTTCTTACAAACAGTGATAAACTGTGATAAATATATCTTATTAGAATAAAAAAACTTAATTAAAATTCTACTAAGTCAGCACTCTAATGAAGTAACAGAGGCATAAACAAGTTAATCCATTATACTACCACAAACTCACACCTATAAAACATTCCTGACAAGTCTAATTTAGGACAATTTTCTGTCAACAATTTGTAAACCATTAACATATTCAGCAGGTCATATATTAACTTTAGCAAACATGAAATAATTTAAATATAGTTTCAGCAAACTTTATCAGGTACTGTATTGCTCCTTTGCAAGGATTTTTGTAAGACAGTATATCTTTTTTATTTAGCAGATTAACCTTTCATTTTATTTTCTATTTCATCTTCTATCTTACCTTATCTCATGTCATCATGAGATCATCTGTGTCAAAAAATTAGTCATTAGACATGGGAATAAAATACTCCAGTGTGACCTGTATTCATTATGCAGAGTTGCTGAAACCAATGAGCACTATTCGAGGCTCAGATCATCACTTAATGGGACTTGTCCTCAACAGTATGAATTGGCACAGCTCCCCTGCCTTTTATGGAGCTATTGTCAGATTACATCATCTGAAGATCCGAATCGGTGAGTAAAATGGCAACAAAAGGAAAAGCTTTACATTAGACAATTAACACTGGAGCTTTTCAATGAATGTTGCTTGGTTCTTGTGACAGATCAGATTTCAAACTGCCATGTACCCACAACCATTTGTATTCTGAATGGGAATGGGAGTTAGCTGATACATGCTATTCCTACGTTTCCATAGAGAACAGTAATGAGGAACTGTTAAAAAATTTATAAGCAATTACTTTTCTCCAATATTATGACTGCAATATAACAGATATAAGAAGTTTAACTACAGGATACTTGAAAACATGTAAAACAATGCCTGTAAAATAAATAATTTTATGAAAAATAATAATCTTGTGAAATAATATTCTTGTGGTATCATTCATCCCAAAGGATACAAAAGACATCAGTAAGATGTGATCTTGGAAATACGTTTGGGTTTTTTTTTCACATTTTTCTGAATGTTAATTTCAAAATACTTCTGGAACAACTTGTTGCAAACTCTTCTATGTTGCATTCAGTCTGTCAAAAGCTAAACACTGCCATTTAATCATGACAATGCATGCATACACCCTGCTGAAACAAAGCTGCTTTAGCATGACAGGAAAGACTAGTTTTATGGAAAATGAAGACTTTTCACCAGTGGGAGAAAGACTTTTTAGCAAAAGACAGCTGAAATTAACTCTTCCCCAAAGCTCTTTGAATCTACATACTCACATTTTATTTTCCACTCTCGCCAAGAGTTTAACTGTGTTCCAAGAATAAAAATAAAATAATTATTTTGTGATTCACAAAGCAGTAATGAAAGCTAGAGGTTTTCTGTAATCATGGTGGGAAATCTAGGAGTCCACATAACACCAGGTTTTGCCCACAGTAGCCATGAGGCCAAATCTTCCAGAGCTTATGGCCATTTCCAAATATTTTTCATGTCAGAAAACTGGAAATTAGACAGAAAGAATAGAATTTAGTTTTATGTGGGACTTTTTTTCTTCTGAAATTAACAAACCCAATTACTGTAAGCCATTTCCTCCAGACCTCAAAGGCACTTCCAGTCTGCTAAACCAAAATGCTTATACTTATGGGCAAGACAATGTAGAAGAAGAAATAATGACTTAAAACATAGCCTCACCACCTGATGAAAAGGGAGATGAAAAGGGAGAAATTTAAGAAACACCAAATATTTGAGGGAGGGTTCTCTGGGCAGCTATGTGGCTTTGTGTGTGTGTGTATCCACATCTCCTGATGGGAAATATTAGCATTATGCAGTTGTTCATGTTGAACACTTTAAAATATGCATTTAATTCTATCTCTACACATGTGTAAAGAACATACAAACTGAAAAATATCAGCACTACAATTCCTGCTTAATGCTTAACCACAAACTTCCACAATATGTGCTTTAGACCTCTGTTTCTATTTATTCACGTATTCAGCAGAAACATTAAGATCTCAAGCACAAGAAAACTTCAGCTGATTATGTTTAAATGTAGTTTTGCTGTATAGGTTGTCCTGGTTTGAGGTAAAACGAACCAATTTTCTGTTTTACATTTTTACTTTCTTAGCTGGGCCTCTTCTAACTAGCTAAACTCTGAAATTAACAGCACATTGTTCAGAGCTGTTCCGTCTCACAGTGATAAGATCTGATTATACCAAGGGATGGTATGCAGAGAGGCCCTTGTTTAGACTTATTGCTGGAAGAACCAAGGTCAGATAATTTTCAGCATTTGCCCGTTGGAGGGTCCCACCTTCAAGGAGGAGCGGACAGGACAGGTGACCCAGAACGGACCAACAGGGGTATTCCATCCCATC
>VZRU01016773.1:48873-68042 GCA_013398155.1 Pedionomus torquatus | reverse complement strand
TGTGTATATATATATATATTTAACTCCCATGATCCCACTACATAGATTTTTTTCTTTGCCTGCTTAAGTTAAAAATCAAGATAATTGTTATTTTCATGAAAACTTGCCAAGAATTTTGATTGAATGCAGCCTTAAATTTTGAAATAAAGCAAAAGTCTGGAACTTAAAATCTGCATGTATGTGAACCTAAGCATGATAATAAATACTAAAATGTCATTACAACTCATTTCATGAACAAACACCACAGGTATGACATTGAGCAAAACCCTTCCATTTTTGTGTCATTTTTTAGTCTTTAAGCCAAGATAGAACCGATTTCCTACAGGACATTTTTTTACTAGACATTAAATGGCTGAGTTCTCAGTCTAGCAGGCTTACAACTCCACTTGAAGAATTATTTTCAAAATGCTTAGCTTACATGTTTTATTTAGATTATACTATTATTATACTTTTCTTCAAGATTAAAGATTAAATTGTCCTATTCAGGTTTAAATTATGCAGTCCTATGAAAATGAAAAGCTAAGCACAATGTGAACTGTCAATGCTTTTACTATTTTATTCCAATAATGTGTTAGAGAGCATCAGTGTAATCACAGAGCTTTCTATAGCCTCATAACAACATTCTGGGTTCTAACCTCTAGTAGATATTAAATGCTTATGAACAGATGACAATTAATCTCATAAAAATGTCATTGTTTTGTGAAGCCATCAGCAACTCAGCAATTTTTGCAATTGATGTACTAATGCCAAAACTGCGCACTCTAGCAGGAAGACCATTACGTTTACACAGGAGTACCATTTTCTTGCCAAACTACAAAAAAGAAAATATACAATTTAGGGCTTCTTGTTCTTCTGCAAGTTGCATTTCCACAATAACATGAAGAAGCACATAGACACAGATGAGGGCCAAATAATTAAATTTCCCACTATGAGAAGGGCAGCCTTGTCCCTTTCATTTCGATTCACAATATTGCTTTGCAGACCTTCCTCTTGTCTTATCATTTGAACTGTTTCACGTCTCTCTGTCTCTCAGACCAGCTATCATTTGTTTTCAGTTTCATAGCCTACTCCTATTCTATCATCTTTCATTCATCACTGAGAGATTAACTTTCTTCTCAGTCAGCCCAGTCTCCTTTCTCCTTTCACCTCCTTGGAAGATTTCTCATCCAAAATCTTCATTCCTTCACTCATGTAATCCATCATATTTATATTTCAAAACAATTCAAATGACAGCCTACAGAAAATATTATCCATCAAGCTGATAGGTATAAAAATATACCTATGTTGGAGTGTGAGACTATGAAACAGGAGAACAGTACATGCAGGCTGTACAGCCTCAAATTGCACCAGGAGAAATTTGGATTGGGTATTATGAAAAATCTCTTCACTGAAAGGGTTATAAAGCACTGGAACAGGCTGCCCAAGGAAGTGGTTGAGTCACCATCCCTGGAGGAATTTAAAAGACAAGTAGAAGCAGTGCTTAAGAACATTGTTTAGTGGTGGAGTTGGCTGTGTTAGGTTTATGATTGGACTAAATGTTCTTAAAGCTCTTTTCCAACCTCAATGATTTTATTATTCTATAATTTTGTATTATGCGTTGCTTTTCCTCTTTTTCTGTTCTTCTCGTATTACACCTAGTTTTAAAACTCCCTGGAGCAGTTACCACCATTTCTGGTTGTAGAGTAGCTAGCACAGACAGTCCCATGAGTGGAACTCTTTAGCATTCCTGAAATGGAAATACAGACTGCAATAACAAGAATAATTAAAATATCATATAAATAATTAATAATAATAATATTTACATCAAACCTATGTTGCTTCAACCATAATAAAGCTATATTGCATTTTTTTATGTATGCATACATATATATAAGCATATATTCAATTAATTTTCAACAAATATGAAATGCTATTTGACTGTGATGCAAGACTGCTTTTTTAAGTTGGCTTTATACATTGCTCCAGTAAAATCTACATTACATGGCATTTGAAAACTGTTTGTGGTATTGAATTTGGATAACACAGGGACAGAGAGATTTGGAGGATTTTTTTTGTTTGGGGTTTCTTTGGTTGTTTGGTTGTGGGTTTTTTTGATGAGTTACCATTGATTTCTGTGGATTGAAACATTATTATATAAGATGAAGGTTTGATTTATCACAAGCTAAGTTGTAGATCCTTAGTAAAAAAGACAGTTTTGATTGTCTAGTTATTATTATCAATGGAAATTCATGCATACCAATTTCTTAGGTGGCTGGCAGTCATTTGTGCAAATATAAAATTGATGTCTAATCAGCAACATTTGTTGCTTTCCTGATGTCAAGCTCAGTAAGTTTGAAAAAAATAAATTTTATATGTAATCTCTTCACATTGCTTAAGACCTTTAAATACATCCTCAAACCTTTTATCTAGCAATGCTATACTAAGCTGTTTAACTAGTTATGTTAACTTCCACCTTACTGTGAATGCAAGAATGAGGGCAGAAATTGGTAGACGACACCAACATTTCCCAGGAGGGAGATGCATTTTATTGTTGCTACAGTAGACATGTTCTTACCAGTTTGGGGAAATCTATACATACTCTCCTTTTTTTGTTCAAGTCAGATATATCTGTGTCTTCTATTACTGTTTCTGGAATGCTGTACTCTTAATGAATGTCATAAAACTTTGTCTAGCCTGCTATTATTTAGCTGAATGTCTTCTGAAATAGCGTCCTCCATAGACTACCATTCAAAATGGGATTTCTTGACTTTATGATACTGTAATATATGATCCTTGGTAAAATGGTGGATAATGGTGTACAAGTTACAGTAAAGCATTGTTCTAACAGCTGGAAAATCTGAACATTATAATGAAATTCTTGTGTTCCATCCTGTCCTGTTTAGGCATTTGATTTCTTTTCATTGAATTGCTACCCAGGTCAAGCTCTCCACTGCAGTTCGTTGTCTTACGTTTTGCAACTGCATTTTACTGGACACTAGTTGTCAAAGATGAAGGAAGCTGCCTCTAAATTGCATTAAATTTCTCATCTTTATCAGATGGCATGGTATAAAGTTGGTAAATGTAAACAAGGTATTTCACAGAATTCCCTTCTTCACTTGAAAAAGATAAACAATGCCTGTAATTTCAAAGCTCTTGTTAAGTACTTAAACCTCAGAATCAGCTCAAAGTACTAGAAGAAATACCCCTTCATTCTTCAGTAGACACTCATTAGCATTGCATTCAACTAAAATGTTTCTGTGGTGGCTTTTTTACAATTAAAACTTCTGTGCTCTTTTTGATGATTCTAATTGTTCTAAAGGATACAGATCCCATCTGTACTGTAGTATCATGGAGATAATGTTATTTGAGTGGAATAATTAAATCAACTAAACAGAAAAAGATTTACCGTAGCAATCACTTCGGCTCCTGACCTCTCATGTTCAAGGTAGTTATGTTAAGAATGCTTAGCTGAGTTTCTTCTTCAGGGGAACTTCTCTCTTGCACCCTAGCCCTGAGAACAATCTAAATAAAATCTGTAAATACAAAAAGTCACCTACTAGTAGTTTTTTAGAAATTATTTGTTGTTGTGAACATGGTGAATGGGTGTGTGTTACCTGCATGTTCTAACATTAGACATAATTAGATATGTATATATGTATATTTTCCAGTGTGTAAAAACTGTGATTTCCCACTGGGTCTATTCAAATACTGCTTTAATACAGAATGTAACCCTTTTTCTTAATGCATTGTCAATTTTTCCTATGACAGAGTGATGCATTTCTCTTCTTGAAAAAATTGTTAAGCTTTCATTTATAAATTAAATATATCCTGGAAAGATAGAGATATGGAAAAATCAGAAAACATTAGCTTCTACAGTGCTAATCAACATACACTACATAACTAGTTCATATACAGATCTTTATTTACCTAGCATCTTATTACAGTTCTTCAGTTAAAAGGGAGTTCTTAGAACTTAATATTATGTAAATTTAAGACAAAATGTGAAAATAGTAGATTCCAAAAATGTTGTAAAATGTATGAAGGCAGAAAATGCAAGCCTAGAGAAAAATGTCTGATAGTCAAAGGATTCAGTGTTAACATTCCTGATATTCCTGCAATGATATCTTCTCCTGTAGTGGGCAAAATGAATGAATCAGAATAGCTGAGATTCTGTTTCTTAGTATTACCTACAGAAAAAGATTTCTTCCTTTTGAAAAGATAAGGAATCTTTCAGTTTTAATATCATTTGTATTTATTATTAAGATTTCAGCTTGTCAATAAAATAATATTTAGGACACCATATATATATATCTTTTTTTTTTGCAAATGACTGAATTATGATAAACTTATGACTAAGGAATTCTGGGAAACACTAGGAGTACAAATTTCACAGTCACTCCACTATGAGATATGAGAAATGCATCTTTAAAATAATGGCAAAGAATATCAAACCCAAAGAATCTGAAAAAGCAACAATTTATTGTCTGACAGCTCAAACAGCGTAGCAACAAAATCTAATCTTCAGTATAAAGAAGTTTGGAATTATCCATTCATATTTTATTGAGATGTTTTATTGTTTATGTGGTATTAAAGTACAGCCCACTATCACACTGAGGTAATGTCGTGGTTTTGAAATTAAAATTCTGAACAGTATTTCAGATTTTTTCAGAAATGAACTAAACCCTGATAATTTGCTACTGATAATATTGAATTTCCTATGGATACACATTACCTGTTAGTGACCTGTAGTATAATAATTACACATATATTAAGAAATCACTGAGAAAATATATTCTTGAAAAGTTAATGTATAGACCACTTTTTAGACAATAATCTTGTCACTTCCTTGAATCTATCCATGTTCTGTTTGGGTTTGAGGTTTCTTCTTTTGTTTGTTTTTCTTCATCTGAGGGTTTTGAACAATGCTGTACACTATATAACTTTTTGTTTTGGTTTTTTTTTTTTTTTTATTTGTGTATCATAACATAGAATAGAGGATATTCACAGTTTTAGAACAGTAGCAGTCCACTTCTGCAACTTAAGAGCACTTTTCCTCCTTGTCATTTTAAAAGCTACTAAACTAAATGGAGTTAGAAAAAGTGCTATAACCAAAGTTACAAAACAGTCTTATTGATTTGATAGAGGAAATAGTGGAAGGCAATAAAAATATACCAGAACTTGTCTTCCCTGGTAATGGCTCATTTAATGAAGGCAAACCAAGAATAACACTCATGCCAGACACATCCATCCCACTGTTAATCCCCAGCAGTGCTCTATCTACAATTTTGGATTTAAGTTTCTGGGGAAAAACATCACAGTAGTCAGTCTGTGCTGATTTATTACAAGACATAAATGATGCCTGCATAAAAAAGACATCACTATGTGAATGCAGATGATTTTGTTTCTTTTGTCCTCAGTAGTCAGATAATTTTAGAAAAACTTTGAATTTCTTTCAAAAATAATCAAGAAACAGAGTATTTAAAATATACTGATAATGTCTTATGCTCTCAGAAATACTCATTCTCTCTCACACTGTCTGTAATACAGATTGACATCTGCACAGGAGTATATGGGGAGGCTGTTTATACATTCATCAGCATTCTTTCAATAATTCACACTGCCGTTAGACATCTGGAATCTAAAAATATACATTGTGCATTTCTGACAACTGTCCTGGTCTCATCCACTGGAAAAAAAAAAAACAAAAAACTTTTACTTTTTACTATGAATAACCTTAAGGCACGTGTTTGTGTTGCTGATCGTCTGCTGTGGCTCAGTTCTGCTTTTGCAGAATCTTCAGCAATGAACTTATAGCAGTTATAGTGTATGTCTACCCTTGCATCTTGCCAGGAGAGGGATAACTTTGCCCAGACTAACAGGTGCCAAGTACTTCTACCATAAATGTGTGTGCAGTAGTCCCAAAAAGAAATCCAAATGAAATATGATGAAATATGCACTTGCACAGCTAACCCTCTAGAGAAGGAATTCCACTTAAAAGTAGCTCCCACAGTGTTGATTTTGCTAAATCATTGTTTGAAAAAGTTTAGTTTTCTGGGTCTCAAACAGTGGGTTCTTTGAGGACACACACACACACATATACACACACATATAAATCTTTTTCAGTTTCCTTCAAATGTTGTGTATTTCCATGTATTTTCAGCATGACAATAATCTGGGTTGTGTTTCTTCTTTTTCAGAATAGTCAGAAAAATGTGCAGAAAAAGGTCACTCTTGAAAGAGAGGTAAACAGTGTATATAGGAGGATTTGCCTACCTAATCATGAACAATGAATGTCTGAACCCTTTGCATTCAACCTGTATATTTAGGACATAAGGCTCTTTCTCATAGTCCGGTACTGTGTAAAGAAAGCAGGTAAGCATCTGTTTAGAGAAAGATTTGTAACTTCATTTTCCAGGCCAATAAAACTCAATAATCCTTGAAATTTAAGCCCTTTTAGCAAAAGATAAGGAAACACTATGAGTGCTGAGAATTGTTTTTCAGAGAACATTTCTACTTTCTGTTAAATACTAGCTGTAGATACTATCTATCAGAATAAGTGCTATGGATATTGTTATGCTTTCTAAAAAAATGAGATCTCAAACCTGTGCCAGGGGATTTTTGATGATTCCCTAAATGAACAGAATGCATCCAATTGAAAAGAAAGAGAAAAAAAAAAAGTTTTAAAAATATTTTCCTGTTTTCCTGCTTTCTAAATGTGACAGTTCTGAATTTATAGTACAATTTTAGAAAAACCTATTTTTTTTTCTTTTTTTCTTTAAGGAATGCCAAAATAGGGGAAGATGAAGAATAAACAAATTAACTAATTTAATCATTAATTAAACTGTTCAAATTTCATTTACCCAGAGTTAATGTCTTGTTTTCCAATTACATTCATGCAAGTTTTCCATCACTGTCACATAACAAAGCATAACTTTTCAAAATGACTGTGTGTAAACTCACAGCAAGACCTCAAGAGAGCACACATAGGGAGAAAATGCAGCAGGTCTAACCTTATTAAAGGACAGTAGGAAATTATTATTCTTTCAGGCTTGAACAAAGTATTTATTGACAGGCTCAAATGTGATCTTATCTTTCAGTGTTTACAAATTGCTTTCTTCATGACAGTGTAATTATATAGTCGTAAGTTTTTCAATTTCAGATCAGGGCACTATTCTTCTGAAGATGTTTTAACAATGTTCTTTTACAGGGAAAATTGTAATGTTAAATTAAAGAAAAGGTTTCTTTTTAGTCCTCACAAGTCTTTTTTTAAGACATAATTATCTCAAAATTCTGTATGCCAGAAAATACAACTCTAGTCTGAGACCTGGGAATGATAAAAAAAAAGAAATGAAAACTGGATGTTCTGTTTCATTTTGGTAGGCACTGAAAGTGCTCCACACATACAGGAAGGCTCTAGCAGTCTATGAACAATATATTTCATGATATCTACCGCACCCATTCCACTCATTAAATAGGTGAATAAAAGTTTTGAACAAACTTTAGGAGAAGAAAAAATGTACTTGAAGGTGGTTATTGAATGTTCTAGCAAATGAAGCTACCTGAGATTTAAAAAAAAAAAAAGAAAGAAAATCACATCAAATAGAAATGAAGAACTTCTGAAGAATTTTAAAGAAAAAGAAGCCACAGGAAAATAAAAGTGCCACAGTGCAGGGGCAGTCAGAAGGCTACATAAGACAGTATAGAAATAAGTTTTTTAGGCCATCATATATTTGACCTCTTGGAAGTACACAGATTAAACAGATGCATGTTATTATAAGTAATGCACCGTCGCAAAAAAAATTCATGTTTAAGGACTTCTCACTTTTTGACTGAAAATTATAGAAAAGTTCCTAACTAGCTGCAGATGGATCCCCTGCTTGATCTCTGTGACAGATTTTATAGTCTGTTTTCAATTGCTGTTTCCTATGTCTTTTTGTAAATTTCAGTGATGAGTTTCCTCACTGTCTTCGGAAAACCAGTCCACAAGTTACTACATTTTTGCTAGGTATAGATGATCACTGCAAGGTACAGAGTTACTACTGTTATAACATACACATTTACCTTGTTTCCTGGGGTCTGGAAAATGAAGCATAATACACTTCATAAATCAGCAAAATATTATTGTGGACTATATACATAAATATACGTTATTTATTTATACATATATACATATATATATATATATACACACATATATACATGTATGCAAATACACAGAGCTAGTGTTTTGCTTGCTAGTTTGAATTAGTTGATTTAATTTCATTTAGTTTTAGTTGCCTCAGTTTAGCATGGTAACATTTTTCATTAAAATAATTAAATATGCACTTAATCTGTAATGATACTTCCAAAAACTTGGGTCATGAAGAATTATCTCAATTTTCCAACTATTTATTGGTTTATATTATTCAATAATCTTTCAGGTTATGCCCCAAGCCAAGTCCACAGACTTTCCAGATACTCTTCTTGATGTGAAGAGCAAATCTTTATGCTTAAACTTTTGACAGGTATAGGCTTTCACAATACAGGACAAAGGCAAGGCATATAGGAGAGAAAGAATTAAAACAGTGAGAGTGGCATCACTAAAAGATAAAAAAAATAAGTGTTTTCTTCAAGTAGTATGGGAGATTTAAATAACATAGAGAGTGGAGAAAAATATTTTCTGTATGTCTTGTTCTCAGAAGAATGCTCACATTTTGAGAATTATATTCCTTAAAGTTGAGTCTTCACCAAAAGGTTTAAGTGCCTTGTGTTATACCCAGCTGAGATTCATGTCTGTGCCAAGATGATTAAGAAAGACTTTTAGAAAATTGCACTTGTGAATCATATTAACTTTATTTTTACTGAAAGCAATCTAGACCTGCTGCAGAGATGGGGAGACTTGCAAAGACATCTATTTATTTTCTGCCTGAAAACTTATTCACTTGTAAAAATCCTACCAATTCCAAAGAAAGCTGCAAACTGCATATTTATGGTAACAATATAGTAAATTAGAAATACACTAGCTCTGTGTTTTCTTTTTCCTTGAGGATTTACTTGAATGTCTTGATGATACATTACTTGTGAAGCAGTAGGTGAGAAGTAACAGGGTCATCTAGTCAACATCAAACATAGCAACAAGATCTTACATCTTAGTACTAACCTTGGAATACTACGTCAAATCATTCTTCATTTCTTTTATAGTCTTAGAACATTACATAAGCCTTTTCTAAAGATGAAGGCTGACTTCCTTACTGCAGTTTTGTAGCCAGAGATCTGTATTGCAGGCAAAAAAAAAAAAAAAACAAGAACCCTTTTTTTTTTTTTCCTCTTGAAAATGAATAGAAAAGGTTTTATTTGAAACAGATATATATCTTGCTGTAAGTGTATATTATTTCAATAATTGTATTTCAACGTCTGTGTTTTACTGTGTAGTGGAACTATTGAGAAAAAATCAACACAAAGAAATAAAAAGAAAGAAAAAAAACTAAAAAAAGCAAAAGGGGACATGATAAAAGAGAAAATGAAAAGAAAGTCATTTTTTATTGAGATGTAAATGAAATACTGGATGGTTATTATTTTTTTTAGCATTATGAAAACTATTTTTACGCCTACAAGGAGAAGCTGTGCTTTTGTACCTTGCAGGCTAGAACATACAGTGAACAGCAGGAGTTAACGTAGCCAATCTCTGCTTCTTTGACTGCTCATGCATTGAGGTGACTGAGAATGCAGATAAATTCAAGACGGGGGATAGTAGTAGTCTCATCGCTCTCTACCTTTTGTACATCTGAATCTATTAGTCTCAGATTCTTGGCTGCAAAGTGACCCCAGGCCAGTTTGAAAGCCATAAGGTACACACCTTTCTCCTGGATTCTCAGCTAGATTATTCTGTAGATGGGTGTCTCAGAAAGACTCTGAGAATGTAGGAAAGAGGCATTTAGATTTTGTCAGGGTGAACAAAGCTTGGGACTTCATATCTTCTCTGTCTTCTACTGCTCCAGTAAAGGTTGCTTTATTCGTGGAAGGACAGCATTCAGACTTCCCATGCTTTTTTTCGGGAGATTTCAGAGTGGATGAAAACTCTTCCCTGGAAACCTTTACTCCATCTACTCTACCATTCCTTTGGAAAGGTTCAGAGAGGCATCTTTGCACCAGTTATGGCTTTCAGACTCAGCTAAAGAGGCATTCTGTGTGCACAATCTGGGATGTCTCACAGTTTACCACAAGTTCAAGGTTCTGGTGAGAATATTGTGTGGGAGCTCAAGCCTGGGAAAAATAGTTGATTTCATTTCTCCCAGTTTTGATATTTCACCTAGACTCCCTAACAGATCATGGTGAGAAGGACGACTTCTAGAGGGCAGCTTATCTTATTATCATGTAAAAAGGCATAATGGTTTTGATAAAATATTATCTAAGAGTTCTCATTTCTTACTATAGATAGCAAAGGGAGTTTAGAGTGACGAGCTAAGATTTAGACACCTACTATTAGGATGGATACAGGACAGTCAGTCTCACCTCTGTACCTGGCAAGATCATGGAGCAGATTCTCCTTGAATCTCTGCTAAGTCACATGGAAAATAGGGAGGTGATTGGAGACAGCCAACATGGCTTCACCAAGGGCAAATCCTGCCTGACAAATTTGATGGCCTTCTATGATACTGCCACAAACTTGGTGGAAAAAGGCAGGGCAACATTTGTCATCTTCCTGGACTTATGCAAAGCATTCGACACTGTCCCACATGACATCCTAGTCTCCAAACTGGAAAGTCATGGGTTTGATAGATGGACCACTCAGTGGATAAGGAACTGGCTGGACGGCCACACTCAAAGGGTTGTGGTCAACGGCTCAATGTCCAAGTGGCGGGCAGTGACGAGTGGTGTCCCACAAGGGTCAGTACTGGGACCCGTGCTATTTAACATCTTTGTTGGAGACATGGACAGTGGGATTNGTGAGACCCCACCTGGAGTACTGTGTCCAGCTCTGGAGTCCTCAACAGAGAAAGGACATAGAACTGTTGGAATGGGTCCAACGGAGGGCCACGAAGATGATTAGAGGGATGGAGCACCTCTCCTATGAAGACAGACTGAGAGCTGGGGCTGTTCAGCCTGGAAAAGAGAAGGCTCTGGGGAGACCTTCTAGCAGCCTTCTGGTATCTGAAGGGAGCCTACAGGAGAGCAGGAGAGGGACTCTTTGTCAGGAAGTGTAGTGATAGGACAAGGGGTAACATTTTTAAATTGGAAGAGGGGAGATTTAGATTGGGTATTAGGAAGAAATTCTTTACTTTGAGGGTGTTGAGGCACTGGAACAGGCTGCCCAGGGAGGTTGTGGATGCCCCATCCCTGGAGGTATTTAAGGCCAGGCTTGACAGGGCTTTGAGCAACCTGCTCTAGTGGGAGGTGTCCCTGCCTATGGCAGGGGGGTTGGAACTCGATGATCTTCAAGGTCCTTTCCAATTCTAACCATTCTATGATTCTATGATTCTATGATCCTGTGGGCACTAAAATATTCCTTCTGTTGTGGTTGGCTTTTAAAACATGTCACATTTCACTTGAGCTAGACCATGCTTTTTAAGCCTTTTCTCACCTGCTGGCTTTGTGTTCTAGTTCTACAGCATTTGTCAGTATTATTAAAGCTGGTCAGAGCCTATTGAAATACTGCATTTCTAGTGGGAAAATATATTTTACTATATTTTATATAGTACTAAAGCATAATTAAACCCTTCTAGAAACATTTAGAAGCTAAATAAGATAAATCTTTTATGAGATAAATCCTGGACAACTAATTCTTTTTGCACTGTGTCACTCACACAAAACCTTCTGTTCCAAATTAAACTATCCTTCATCAGTATTAATTAGGTAGTAACTGCACTCAAGAATCCACTAGAAGATCAAAAGGGCTATTGGTCTTTCTGACAACACTGAGAGCTTAAAGCTGCCGGTGGTCCAAAGCAGGAGGCTTCAGTTAAGCAGTTAAGAATGCTTTCTTTAGTCTGTCCATTTGTGATATTTCTGTGCTCCTTCTTCCCTCATTACTACGGTATCAAACTGCTTCAAATCCTCCATAGATTTATTCAGTCAGCATGGCCGGGAGATAGGAAACACAGAGCAGCAATTAAAAGAGGCCTAGAGTGCTATGTTAAAGGTATGTAGTGGCTAAAGATGAAGGTAAATGCCTAGTGGAATTTTGAAAACCACTTATGGGTTAAAATTACAGAAGGACTTTGTGTCTGAGAGACTAGACGTCTAGCTGTTATTTTGGGTACTGCTAGCTAAAAGCAACTGGAGAGCACTCAATTTTCTCAAGTTTTTTAGAGTCGATACTACTCCTTTTCTTCTCTTTCTCTGCTTTTATCTGTTCTTCTCTTTCTCTGCTCTGCTTTCCTCCTCTTTTGCTTTGCTTTACCTTTCCTTGCCTTGCCTTGCCTTCCCTTCCACAAGTAGTCCCATTACTCCTCTCCCGGTTTTCTGCTCCAGCCGTTGCTTCATATAGAATAGCCTAACCACACACTCCTCTGCAGTAGCAGTGCAATAAACTGACTTTCCAGTGCTCTTCCATGGGTCTAATAAGCATGAGAACCATAGCTGTGGTGCTGACTCTATACCTTTCACAAGTTGCTTACACTGCATAAACCTGAGCTAAATCTGATACTGGGTGGCTCAGAATGACCTCATTATTCTCATTCATAAAACTCCTGAAATTTCACCTGCTGAGTATTTGGTGTCAGGCACCAGAAGGATTCCTCGAATTGTCTGAACAGTGGTTAGTTCATTCAGCTCTTTAGTTATTTTTTTCCATTAATGGTTGTATATCTGCTTCAGGAAAATGCTGCTGAGCATAATCTCACAAGTAAAAATAAAGAATAAAAATAATGCAAGGATTTAAACATCAAGGCATGAGAATGTATCTTGTGGATTACTTAACGTGTTTCATTGTAATATTTCTATCATCTCATTTTCCCTGTTCTATCCATTTTTCTTCTTTCCCAGTTGAAACTAAAATATATTCTTTTTTATCCCTGTTTGGCTGCCTGCAAATGGATGGTGTTTGATAAGGACTTAATTTAGGCGATAACCAAATCAGTAATGCTATTGTGAATTCTCTGAAGAGTTGACGGTGCTTGTGAATCAAATAAGTGATCACCGTCATGAAATTAGTTTTAATTTCAGAAAATTAAAGACAGATTCTGAAAGTTCAAATGTTGTCTTAAATCCCATGGGTAAATTGCTGATTAACCAGTATGTCTGGCTTACTATACAAATCTAATATTACAAGTACTATACTATAGAAGTTAATAATTATTTATTGAATCAAAAGTAATGCAAATAAAATTAAAAACATTCACTTCTTTATGCAAGATTACTGATATATATATATATACACACCATAAAAGGTTTTCACATTAAGAGAAATTTTTTTGCTAATTATGGACTATACACACAAAAAAACGGTCTTAGTTACAGAAACTCTAATCAAAATCAAATGTTCAAAGTCAAGGAAAAGTTTAATCAAGGTTACTGTGCAAGAAATTTTTTTTAACAATATAGGTATACTGGAACTCAATAAACAATTCCATTCCATGATAATTATTAAATGTTAGTAGTAGGGTAATAGTGATGGTAATAATAATAATAAAAGATAAGAAAGTACACAATTCTATTAAAAATTCTGCTGTAAAGAATTATGTTCTTGCAGTCAGCTGCTTGATTTTGTGCTCAGATATTTTAATGTTTGTTCTCCACCCCCATAAAATTGTGTTCTGGTATTTAATAGTTTAACAAAACCAAATGAAAAATAATTATTCAGTTAAAAATTCAGGTTATATTTGCATTTGGAAAACAACATTAATAAACACAGAATATGTAAGAGAAATTATCTTTAAGACTTTTCTTTTTTTTTTACATATGTCTAAGTTGTATTTATTTTTCCAAGAATGAATAGTTATATACCCTTTACAAGATAGTCAGTTTAAATTTTTTTTTTTTTTACACATCCTCATTCTCAAATCAATCTTAGAAAAAATATTTAAAAGAAGAAAAGAAAAAAAAATATGCTGAAGACATGAAATAGGTTTCAAAACCTAGTTGAAATGAGAAAAACAATTGTCTCCCTAGGAATAACTTAGCTTCTAACCACTGAGAAACATACAAATATGATCTTGGAAAAGTAAAGGTTCATTTGTATCAAAAATGCCCTCAGTTAGAGTAAGAGGTTGTAAAGTTTATTATTAGCAATTTTATATCATGTCATATCACTATTATGTAACATTGGTATTTTTTATAGTAGAAGAAATGTCTCATCCCACTGTTGACTTTCAAAGCATTATAAGGAATACTAGCTAAATCAGCACGGTGCAAGGCTAATAAGACATAATAGAAAGCTACTGTTAATGATAAGACTTTCAGGTTACATTAGCCTGAGAATGACACTGCTTCATGTTCTGCTCACACTCAACACTGCAATTCAATATTAGTTTTCACTACATTTTTCTATTAGATGGAAAAATAAACCTGCAAAACTAGGAACAATTTGGCTGGTGAGCAAGCACTCCCTTAAGCTCTGTAAACCCACAAACACAAGAATTCAAGTTAAAGGAATTTGACCATTTCAAAGTTCCGCTTCTATGAAGTTGTCCTTTAATACTTTATACTCAAAACAGTATAAATGCTTTTTGAACGCAGGTAAAAGTCACAGGACCCCTTGGCTCCAGCAATGGCAGTGTGGATTGAGAGGATCAGACTTTATATGGCTAAAACAGGCAGCATCCTGCCTGTACTGTCAATGTTGGCAAGGGGGCAGGACATAGGGAGTCTGTCTATGCTGCCAATACTGGTCAAAAGCAGCATGTCAACACTCTCTCTATGCTGCTCATATTGGTCAAGGGACAGGATTATCAGGAGGCAGGGTGTCAAATTATTAAAACAGAAAAAAAGCCAGGTGTTGCTGGTGAATGGGAGGCACTCAGTGGTGGTTATAACACAGCCAGTGTGATTTGTAGTGTGAAACTTGCTTAATATTTAAGTAGCAATACCTTCCACATATCCTGACGAGTTCACTTGACAGCAGAATGGACATGCTTCAAGAAATATGCTTGCGACAGAAAAGGTCACTTACAACGGCCACATACTTTTTACTTTTAACCTTCCACACCATACCCCACCCCACCTCCACACCCCACCCTCTTCTTTTTATGTTACAACCATAGTTTTTACACAGCAGTCAAGGGGCTATTCTGGGTAAATTAGGTATTTATGACTGCAACATAATGATTCAGTGTACAGAACTGTATTTTTGTACACTGTCTATTTGACATCAGAGACTTTTGTTGTCGGACAGAAGGCAGTACAAGTGTACATCAATAAGTACAACAAAGTGAAGGATGAAACTAATATATGAAAAGTTTATCAACAGCTCACCAATGGTCAGTTCTATAAATGCAGAGAGGAGCATCACAAAAACAGTTTTAGGAGTAAAAACATATGTAAACCACATCATGTCTAGTAAATTTAGGTATAGCATGGAATTGCAGGTCAAAGAAAGAACAAGATTTTAAAGCACTTCAGAAAACATGTACAAACAGATCCTGGTGAATCCCCCTGCCACAAAATAAAAAAAAAAAAAATAAAAAAAAAAAAAAAAAGAAAAAAAAGAAAGAAAGAAAGAAAGAAAGAAAGAAAGAAAGAAAGAAAGAAAGAAAAGAAAGAAAGAAAGAAAGAAAGAAAGGAAGGAAGGAAGGAAGGAGAGGAGAGGAGGTAGAAGAAACTGATGAAGAAGTTAGAAAACTCAATATTTGCTTCAACTGCCCATGTACGTGCTGGGAATATTGTCACTGTCAATGTTAGAAATGAAAAGAGCATTGGAAAGGTGAAGTAACACCAGATAAGTAGTAAATACTAAGGATGTGCATGCAACAACCTTAATTACCTTATTATTATTGATTTCTTTATTTTTTCTTTAACAGTATTCTCTTCTTTAGGTTACTTATTTATTTATTCTAATAATTTAATGTAGACTAATAATCATTCTTTGACTAGGCTCCCGAGTTATATGCTCCATAACAATATGTTAGCATATTGTTAGTTCTGCTAACAATAAATTCTTGGCTTTACATTTAAGGTATGCCTCTTTTCTCTTTATGAAGATTTTGAGTGTATCACACTGAGTATTCAGCCTAAACCACACATCTTTTGAAAAGTCACGGCATGAGTGAATGATGGAAAAGTTGGGTCTTCTACAGTAATATATTCCAAACACAATTATGTGCTGGCAGATTTGATCTATTCTGAGTAGGAAACCATCAGTTATTGTGCAATAGAGAATGCTCAAAGCTACTTTTTTTCCCTGGGGCAGATTCATGATACCTTATGTATCCCGTGGAAACAAGATGTCATGAAGAGTAAATAAACAATGTCTCAAAGACATCATAAAAAGATGGATATGGCTGTACTTACTATCTTGCTGATAATTTTTTCAGATAAATTGAGTTCAATATTGTAGTTATTGTAAGTATGTATTAAGTGCAATATTCTTTGTTCCTTTTTGGATACTTCCTTTGTTCTTTCCTTCTTCAATAGAAGAAATTAATCAGGTCTATGTAAATGTTAAATTGAACATTATCAGTTTGTGATCCTAAAACTGGAAGCATTTACAGCACTGTCTCTCATGTCTCCCAAATATTTATTTTGTACTTGAAATGCTTTTCATCTTCAAATGTGCAATTACATTATTAAAAGCTATTCTTATAATCTTGTGTATATGTAATCCAGATCCTTAGTGGAAAATCACAGAACAAAATGAACACATTTCCTACTTATTTCCTTAGGAATCAGTAAATGCCTTATGCATTTCTGAACTGTGACAAGAGATGACACAGATAATTATTTGAATAATTAATTAGATGTTTTGAAAAATGTGACAGATAATGCATTTATGTCTATTAAATCTGTGATGCTGTAGCTTTTTGATTCAGGGTGCTTGCCACTTCATACTGGTGACGTTACAGTGTTAAGAAATGTAAGCTCATTTTCAATAGTTAAAGGCTCATAAAACCATGAAACTTATTGTTTGATTTCTTGCCATATTCCTTCCCAACTGACCATCTCATTAAGATTATTGCTGCTGTTTATAATCATAAAGTCATTCTTAATTTTAAATTTTCCTTTAAAGCTGCTGCTGAGAAACTGTCACTACATTATCTTTGAAAGATTTCTCATCTATCAAATTGATAATTGCTGCAGGATGATGGAACTCAGATCCATAGTTTTGCTATTTCCTTGTTGGATTTAGTTCTTTTCTTGTGCTTATTTGATTTTGGCAGCTATTTATTTCATGACTTCAAATCTCAGTTATCATGCATATGCTGCTTACTCGTGTGTGAAAAAGTTCTGGGACCACCTATAAAAATTTGGCTGTATTAAGTGGATGATGATGAATAAATAGATTGAAAGAAATGTCATTTGACTTCAGACTGTATCTGTTGACACTATTTTGCTACTATTTACATATTTGCTCTAGAGAAAGAAGGAAGAAAATGTAACCAACTATAAAAAGACAGAAATAAAAATAAATTTTATTTCTAACTGATTCTTCACAAATTTCCAATGTTGACACCAGTCCTGGTGAACTGCTTGAGTTTTACTGTAAATCAAATATGTTCATTTATAGTCACTTACATTTTTACAAAAATACTCATTGTGCTTTTAAAGAAGATTGAGGATTTGCCTCTAAATTAAAGGGGTTACTTGATGAAGTTTAACTGAAAAAAAAAACCCACCTGGTTTTTTGCAGTTCTAAATTGCATCTATGCCTTGTCTTCTGCTGATAAATTTCTCAAAATTACTGCTTGTCTGCATATATGCAATCAGTCAGGTTTTTCCAGTACAAAAAGTGCTTTCAGGATTTTTTACTCACTAATGCTCAGACAAATATCACCGTCTTCTTGGTCAATGCAACCCAATGACTTTTGTTATTGAGCTGTATATCTAAAAAATTAAATGCAAAAGTTTATCTCCCTTCTACACTGTTAGACTAAGTCTGTCAGCCATTTCTAGCACTCTTCCAAACACTCAGACCTCTTATTTGAAGAGAACTAGATGGCAACAAGCTCATTAGCTCTCAGGAATATTATCTTCCCTTTTCAGTGAAAGAAGAGTGCTTACAGTTATAACAATTTGACCTTGATCATGTGATCAAAGAAAAACATGGATGTGAAGGGATGTCTGGTGGTCATCTAGTCCAAGGTCCTGCTCAAAACAGTATTTCAAAATTAAATCAAGACCTCGTTCAGCTACTTTCTGAAAAGCCACAAGTGTTTAACACCTTCTCTGGGCAACCTGTTCCACTGTTTAACCACCCTCATCGGGATGATCTTCAAGGTCCCTTCCAACTCTAACCATTCTATGATGCTATGATTCTTCTATATGTCTGATATGAATTTTCCTTATTGCAAGTTGGATCTCATCCCTTGCTCTTTCTGGAAAAAAAAAAAAAAAAAAAAAAGGCATTTCTCAAAAAGCTCTTCTATATAAAACTCTTGGAGTTTGGTGGGAAACTGCATTTAGACTCCCCTAGGACTTTCTCTTCTTCAGCCTAAATAAATACTACTCTCTCAGCCTATGTATTTCATATGCTTCCCCCAGCCAGCTTCACAGCCTGCTGCCACATGATCTCTATGCTGTCAAAATCTGTGGATTCAAACTGGAGTATGCCAGTGTTTCTGGTGAAAACTTTGCACTGAGAAAGAGGGATAATTGCCTTCGGTATTCTGCCTTCACCCTTGTAGCCCAACATACAGACTTATACACAGTTAGCCTTCACCATTGTTGACTCATCTACAACATGCTGTCCCTTGGGAACCCCAGCTCCTTCTCTACAGAGAAGGGTCTAGCTTATACTGAAGCAAGGCTTCTGATTTTTCAGATGCATAATTTTGAATTTGGCTTTGATGAGCTTCATGAGGATTTTGTAGGTCTATTTGTACAGCCTGTCAAAGTATCTCTGAATGTCAGACCTGTCCCAGGCATATCCCCACATGTTTTGTTTCCAGCTTGCATTCTGGTTTGTCATCATGATCCCCGATGATGCCTTTAACTGACATCAATCCTTTATGTCACTTGAAAAACTCTTCATGTACTAAGTGGCCAGATGTAGTTTTCACTGTTGACCCAAACTTCCCAGTTTTCCACTCAACCAGTACACACCTCTATAACTTCTCAAT
>VZRU01016773.1:5852-48820 GCA_013398155.1 Pedionomus torquatus | reverse complement strand
AAAACAACAACAACAAAACCCTGGGCATAGTCAAAGTAAACAAAAATCCACTGTTCTTGCCTCACCCACAGAGCCAGTTACTTCTTCTGTCAGGAAGCAGCCAGAGTGGGGCTCCCCCACAGAAGAGGATGAGATGGGAGCCACAGGCAATCACCATGCTGTACAGGCTGTCCTACCACTGACAGGGAACACTCACAAAGTACCCCAGTGGGACCAGGACAGACTCTGCTATAGTCCCGCAATTATCAAGCTGGACAAAGTGAAGAGGCAGTTACAGAGCCCAATGATCACCTGGAAAGGTTGCATTCACAGATGATGGTCTGAGATTCAATTAAGGATTCAAGAAAGCAGGTTGGGTTAAGGATCAGTGAGACACCTGGTGGGAAAATGTATACCTGTGCTGTATTTTAGGGAAGGTACAAAGGATAGGACCTAAGATTAAGTACAGCTCCAGAACAAAGTGAAAGACATCACCTCATGAGTTACCTCCCAGCTCTTTTTGCCCCAGCTTTATCCAAGCTGTGTAATCCCTTGACATTCATCTGGGATGTCACAGAGCTGTCCTAAGCATGGTGAACTTAGGGCTCTGATGCACAGGATCCCGTTTCTTGAACATCTGGGGGTCTTCTGAAAGCTAAAAGCTTTGGTCTGCTAGTTGCTTTCCTCACTTTTCATAGGATCTTAATATCCTTTTGATCTGTGATTCACTACCACATTCTCAGTCAGTTCTCCTTTATTTCTGGGTACCAGGTCAAGAAGAGCTCATCCTTTAATCAGTCTATTCTGATCTTAATCAGAATATTTCAGAAATCTGGTTTGTGCCAGAAAAGATGGTTTGTGCCATGCTATCTTGCCCTTCTGGCAGTTGTCACGGTTGCTAAAGTCCTCTATGAGAGCCAAAGACTGTAATTGTGAGGCTCTTTCTAATTGCTTTGAAAAGGCTGTTTACTTCCTTTTTTTCACTGGGCCATCTGTAACAGATGCCCACCGTTCATGACTGCCCCTGGGCTTTGTTGGTTTCTTAGTTGATTCTGATTACTGAGCTTACCAAAGGGCTGTTGCCTATTTCATAGCAGATCTCCATGAATTTTAGTTTCATGTTTGTGTTTAGTGTATTCTCATTCCTTATCTTGCATTCTTTCCTCAAGAACGTGTAACCCTTGTAGCACTCCAGTTACACGAGCTACCACACCGTATCTCTAATTCCAATGATGCATGGCTCTGAGACTTCATACAGACTTACAGTCTCCTCTCCCATTCCTCTCATTTATTTCCTAGGATCTATGTGGTTTTATATCAGTAGTTTACCTAGATCCCCAGGCATCCAGCCTTCTAACAGGGAGTGTGAGAATCTTAACCATTCCCCTCATGCATGCACACTTCTGTGACAACCTCCTTATCCAAAAAGTTCTACATTCCCTCTATAGATATGCAAAAACTGGGTTGTTTTTCTTTTACTGTACTATGTGTGTGTTATGTGATATATGCATGAAAGTAGATGAATAAGTGAAGAAAAATGACATGTTCTCACATAAATGTAGGAAACAGTTTTCAGCTAAATTTTACTTCATAAACTAGTTTTAAAAAGTTAAAAGATTGCATTTGTCATGCTTTGTGTTTTGAGAAAATCTGAATTTCCCACATCAAAGCATCCACCATAGAAAGAAAAAACCTGGAAACCATGGGTTTACTTTAGTACATTGTTTAATAGATTCTTTCTCATTAGTTCTTGAAGTGTTGGAGGAAATGCAAGTTATAAATAGTTATAACTAAAGGGAAAATATCTGACATTGTATGAAAAATGAGTGGGAAATTCACTTGAACAACTAATTAAAAAGGACTGCTGATGACTATAAGGAATCGTAGGCAGCAATGAAGCTAAAAGATCAGTGAGAAAAAACTATTCCTGCATTTCTGAGGGCATGAATGTTGGCTGCTCTTCTGATACCCTAGACTGAAAGTGCTATCAGGCATATTTTTAAGAGATTTATGAGAACAACCATAAATAAACAAGAAGTTCTTTTCTCTCCATATTCACTGAGAGGGCAACTCTAGAATATGGTTGGACGTTTCCCTCTAGGATAGAGGGTGGGATGTTTCAGGTTCAGTGGACAACCTCTTTTTTATAAAACTATAAGAACTGCTTAATGCCAGTCACACTGTAGCTATTGTGAATGTATTATGGAGAGATGTGTATCAAGTCTGGATGTAACAGCATCTTTTAGGTCTGGAATTATACTGTGGAAATTTAAGCATGTTATCTTGGGAACAGTGGGAATAAAGACTGAAGCTTAGAGAAATGATCCATTCTTGTGTTATACCATAATAATATTCTTGAGAATTAATGACTGAAGTCCAAGATTAACTTCATTTCATGATCTGTCTAAACCAGTCCATACTGGCCTAGACAATATCTCTTTTTAGCAATAAATAAAAGTATTTTCTGTCTTTCAGTTTCCAGTAATAAAATATTATCTTTGAGCTTCAAGTCAAAGTCTATTTCCAAGATTATTGAAAATATATTAGACATTTGTCACAGTCTTCATAATTTATAGTGGCTAAGTTGTTATAATGTGACTGCGTCATATAATTGTTCCTATTTGTAAATATAGGAAAGAAAATCAATCAATTTGAGGCATCTGACTCTCATAGCCTTTTTATCCTACAGGTGTGATTTTCAAGAGACTGAAATGTGAAAATCATGAAACTGCCAATAGCTTGCTTTAAAAACTCACCTAATTATATCTGGTTGATTTTACAAATAATTACATTTAACTAATGAAATATAACACTTGATACAAAAAGAGAAGTAACAAGCAATATATTCTTCATGGCTTGTTGGATTACCCAGGTCATAAAGAAATAAACATCAATATCTTAAATATATTAAAAGAAAATAATATCACTGAGAAGAAATTACTAATTCTCATCAAGGTTCCAGTATCTGAGGGTGAAAATCTTGTTGCATTGAATTTGCTTTTAGAGTAATACAACTTCACTGACTTCATTGGGGAATTTTTTCACACTTCAGTAAAAGTGCAAGAGAGAGGATATTTACACCTCTTAAGTTTGTTCTGTGTATGAGCTGCTTCCAGCTGCAAAAAGGGTGGAAAATTGATCATGTATGTTAACGCCAGTATCTCACAATGAAATCTTGTCAGTTTAAAGCATGTAAACAGTATAATATTGTAGGAAAGAACATTTAAATACTGAAAATTGAATGAATCAAAATGAAATTAAACAAATGCTTAAAAAAATTCTGAAAGCCAATTAGTGGAAAAAAGAAGCAAGAACAAGAAAACAAGAAAAAGCAAACAGTTTTCTAATAACTTTATTCACAATTTCAACTCAAAATTTTTTCTGTTAGCTTAAGTGTGGATATTTATGTTCAGTCTTGAATTCAGTCATGTTAAGACATTCATCTATTTTCATTAATGGTGGTATTGGTATCACTGGGGTAATGTGGACAAAACACAATTGGTAAACTAAGTGGAGAATATTCATCAGAAAAAGTCATCATCAGCCTAAGTGAATAGGCAGTTGCTACCAGGCAAGCTGGCTATAACTCTACTTGCAAAATAACTTATAGTTGTTGGGATTGCTATTGTTATTTTTAATATTAATATTGTTACTACTATAATTACTATTATCAATATTACTTATATTATTAATGCTAGTATTACTAATATTAATATTATTTTTGCTATTTGTTGGAGCAAAAACCTGAGAATAATCAAAATTTAGTGCTTTCACCTAAAGCTAGTTAGCTTTGATGAGACTCTACCTCACTGGAATGAAGGACTTGAATGCATATGTCTAGCAATTAGATGACTGTGATGCCTTAATTGTACTTGCTAGTTGAAAAATCCACACTTGAAATAAGAAAGTAAAGTCTTGAAATTTGTTGATGTCTGAAATTCTTTTTACAACCATGGTAATTTTTGTCAAAGAAAATATGAAGTTCTTTTCTAAAGTTGTTAATAACACCGTAGCTTAAAAACTCAGCTTTCTTATAACTGAATGAATGAATAAATAAATAAATACCTCACAAATTTGCAGAGAAAAGCTCAAAGAGGATACCTTTGAAGCTGACTAATTTTGAGGTTTCTGTGCATAAGCCTGTATGATCAGACTCAAAAATCTGGGAGAAAGTCATATGCAGATTGGTAGTAAGAACCTTATTCTAAAAAAGGCTATTTAAGTTGTTCCACAGTGCCTGTGGTTCCAGTAATTCTAGTGTGCTTCTTTTCCTCGGGTGTAACTGCTTTAAGGTTAGGTTTCAGTTTTCTATTTCTTCTAACCCATGCCTAGTAGTGTCTTGTTCAAATGTCCTTCTGGGAGAGAAAGACTGCTTAGTCTCAGACTTTGGAGAAACACGAACAGATAGAAAGTGCAAGAGTCCTATTATGCAGCAGCAGCTTCCTCTGAAAAGTAAGTAAGATGCAGTGACAAGTGGATTGAAACACTTGAAGGGAAATGCTTACTGATCTATCCGTTCCTGGATTTCACCTCCTCATTGCAACTGACCCTACACTGCTTGTTCAATAGCAGTCCTTGCACTAGTGTCAAACAGGGTTCAAGGTCAGTGTCTTACTGTTAATCAGGTTCCAAAAGTATCTTACATGTGTATAAAAGCTACAGCACATCAAAACTTTGATGAAATCAACCTCACAATAATTACAGTATGAGAAATACAGTTATTGTGCTAGAGGAAATAAAATCAAAGTCTAAACTTTCTTTGTGGCTTTATTTGCTAAATAAACCTGACATTAAGAACAAATTAAATCAAACCAGCCAACCAACCAAAGAGGAATGGCCAGGTAAAATGGCACTGGGGTTGAGAACTTGTCCCTAGTATAATTTTATTCTATGGAATTTTGCTTCATCTTTCTGGATTCATATCTGGCCAAATAAGGCAATTGCTACTTAAGACCCACATCACCATTGGAAGTCCAAAATAACCAGCTAGAATATTTATAAAGAGCAAAGGATCAAGTTTTCAAGTTTTCTGCTCATTTAGCATGGTTTACTGATGAGTGTTGGCCTCCAAAATGCACATCCCAGTGCATTTTCTTGAAATATTGATGGAGGATTGTGATGTAAAATTGAGGAGAGGTAAAATCAAATGCCCTAATTTATCAATTACTTACCGCTGTGGGATACCTTTGATGGCAGGCTGAGAATATATGGGTTTAATATAGGGAGCAGGTGCACCCCATCCACCCCTTTACCCCCACCTCCCCAAGTGATTTTCTGTGATGCATTTTATTGGAATTCACATCAAAGTTATTACAATGGTAATCCATAACACACAATAGGCTGGTGAAGCCCATGCCCAGAGGCTGCATTGCTAGCTTGTTACATGAGCCTTCGATGCTCATTCACCCCACTAGTGTGAAAATGAGAACTGTGGGGTGAATCCTAATAGCTTCTGTCAGGCCTCTTAGGACAAGTATTTGTATGACTGCATTGGCTTCTCATTTATCCTCGCTATCACTACCTATTCATCTCTCTCTTGGCTTTGAAGGTGAAATCCCTTATTCTCCTTCATCAGAGTTGACAGCAGAACCAAAGCTTTCTCTCCTGTGTTACAAAACTCTCCTTTCAAGAGCATGAAAACATTATTTCCTCAGGAAAAAAAAAAAAAAAAAAAAAAAAAAAAAGTGACTTTTTGTCTAGGAATGCTGTTAATGTTTTTCAAGCTGATAAGGTATTCAACTCATTGTCCTTTCTGTTGATTTGGCACGGACATAAGTGTTCACTATGTTTACATGGAAAAATTACAAGAGACTTCTGATTGATGGATACTTATTTATTCAAACCTAAAGCAAACTTTAATCAATGTGGTGTTGTATCTTTTTACAGTGTTTGGACTTTACACATTTTTAAGTACTGCTCTATTTCCAGGAAGAACTAACACATGCCTAACAGCATGTTATATACAGATGATCAGATTGGATGGAAACTGTTGTTCCTTTTTACACTTTGACTCTGCGAATGACTATAAACTAGGAGGAACTCCTTATATTTAGAATCATAGAATGGTTAGAGTTGGAAAGAACTTTAAAGATCGAGTTCCAACTCCCATGTCGTGGGCAGGGACACCTCCGACTAGATTAGGGTGCTCACAGCTCTATCCGGCCTGGCCTTAAACACTTCCAGGGATGGGGCATCCACAATTTCTCTGGGCAATCTGTTCCAGTGCCTCACCACCCTCACAGGAAAGAATTTCTTCCTAATATCTAACTTAAATCTCCCCTCTTCTAATTTAAAACTACTATCCTTTGTCCTATCACCACACTTCCTGACAAATGGTCTCTCCCCAGCTCTCCTGTAGGCTCCCTTCAGGTACTGGACGGCTGCTATAAGGTGTAAAAGGCCATCATTTCTGAGACACAGCATCTTCTTCATGACATCCTTTGTAAAATGGGATGTTTGAGCCATGAGATACACATGCATGCCCTCCCCAAACTCCACATATCATTCAGCTTGGCTGAAAATTTTTGAATTTCTGCGCTGTTCTTTGCAGTGGTGCGGCTAAACAACAAATAACTTGACCTACCTTACACCCTCATACCCTTTGTTAATGATAAAAAGAAACTGAAAATATTAAATAGTTGACTGTCTAGGTTTAATTGTAATAACTTTCTTTCACCAGAGATGCTTACCTGTAATGCAGTTGGTGAATAAGATTTATTTCAAAGAAAAATAAAACCAAAGAATTTGTTTTCATTTTAAGGTTTCTACAAAGTGAATAATATCAATTTATTGTCAATATAATAGAATGCAATACAATGTCAATATAAAACCGCCTTCTTTGTTTTTTTCCCATGATCCAGAAGAATATGGAAAATATTTATTCCAATAGATGTTTTATGATGGTTCCACTGAAAAACTATAAGCTCTTTTATTCATGATATAATCATAGCCATGGACTGCACTTTCCTCTTAACAAATTCTAGGTCAACTGTACAAGTTACTACATTTACTACCAGCAATGATCATATACCTCCTTACAGCAATTACATATTCTCAGTTCATTGAGCCAGCCAAAAATTCTCACATAAAGGAATTTTACTGGATGTAAAACCTCTCAAAGCTATTCCTGCAGAAAGAGGAAGAATACTGTCCTGGTTTGTTCTAAACTCTTGAATCTCTTTAACTCCTTCCTCTCCTCTCTGACCAAAAGGGGGGAGGGGGAGGACATCTGTCGATGAGGTTTTGGTGGATTTGGCTGAAACCATGACAAATACCCAAACTGACATACACTACGTACTTAGAAGAATACAAAGACATCTACCTTTTATATTCCTTAAGTTTCGGTGTTCTTCAAAAAGAGAAGGGAAGAGTGAAGCAGTTGACTATGAATTGACCGAAAGAGTCTGAATTTCCCTGCTGCTGCACTGCAAACTTGACTACTTTGGTGCTTAAACAAGACAGTCCTTTACGTATTCCTAACTAGCTGAAGTTCCTGGCTGTTCATGAGACTGTGGTGCTTAAAAATGCAGCAATGCTTAGAAACTCTACAAAACACTTTTTCCATGGCCTAAATTTACCAATGGATTGAATGTATGGTGAGAACTATAGCTTCTAACCTCAAAAACAGCAAAAATGCAGGCCATGAAAATATCAGTAATAATTTATTTTTTTTTTTAATTTTTGGATGAAAAATATTGGAATAGTGACCCCTTTCAGTTATTAATATTTTAACTCTAGGTGCTATTTCTAATATCACATATATACAGTTAAAAATATTTTCTGAGTAACTACAATATGAATATAACTAATATGTTATTCTTAAAATAGTATTCTTAAAAGAGTTATGACAGTACTTAGGATATTCGATTGTTACAGCAGGAATATTTTTTATTTCTAATGCAGGATTAAAAGTTTTCCTTATGTTACACATACCAGCAAGCACTTCAGAGATATAACATTTGCTTTTCAGATTAAATATTTCTTTCTTAAATGTTATCCTCTAATAGTTCTTTATACTTGTGGATGTTAATATATTTTTTTTTCTCTGTCCTGGGTGTCAGACTATAACTAAGGTCCTATTTTGCCTTTACTTAAACACCCAAGACATATTTAGGGTGAGTTTCTTAGTGAAGCTTTAGAAGGACAGATGTCCAAATCCACTGATCCTCAAAATATTAATGGAATTTGGGTAGAAACCATCTAGCCTTCAGTCTTTACTTTTGAGGCAATTCTTCCAACACTTCTAATCCATATTAAAATTTCTCACTGGATTAATTGTCTTTCAGAAACATAGAATGTGCAATTACAGTCATATCCCATGTTCACATGAATCATAATTATCTTAATATCTATTACTACCTTATGACTGTGTGCTTTTGCATATACTCACTATCATTGAAAAGGATGTTATATGTCCATGTTAAGAGAGTCAATGTGCACATTGGGGGTCATTTATAATTCCTCCTACACAGAAATAATTGCATGAATGCAGTTTTGAATATTTTTTCATAAGAAAAATCACAGCTATTTCACCAGAATAATCTTAATATTAATTTACTCATTTGTTTTACCTTTCTGGGCTATTTTTCTCTTTGATCTTTTCACTTTTCTACAGATTAGTATCCGTTGCATACTGCTAACTGCCTTCCATTCTACATATTCACAAACAAATTACATATTAAACAAATTCAGATAAAATTTCAATCCTTCTGTCTGTGGAAAGGTCCAGACTGGCAAGTCATTTGACATTTTACTCCTCAGTATGGCAGGGCCAAGTGGCCTGTTATTTAAGTGTTCTCAGCTCTTCACATAGGCTTCCCATGAAGTTTTAAAACACATACACCCCTGCCATGTGTGATTGCTTCCACAAAAAAAGTATGGGTTGTTTATCTTCCCCTTTAGGTTCGCCACCTCTGAGGGTGACACTGGAACAGGCTGCCCAGGGAGGATGTGGAGTCTCCTTCTCTGGAGACCTTCAAGACCCACCTGGATGCAGTCCAGAGTAATGTGCTCTAGGCAATCCTGCTTTAGCAAGGGAGTTGGACTAGGTGATCTCTAGATGTCCCTTCCAACTATGACAATTCCGTGATTCCGTGATTCTTTCCCAACTGTTATTTCAATGTAGATGAAAATGTCAGTACCTAGACTGAAGATCACTAGGGCAGAGGTAAAGTGTTTAGGACTCAGTTTCATTGTGTGATTTGATACACTGATACAACTCTTCATGCACCACATTTCATAGGAAAAATAATTGTAAAATTCCCATATTCTCAGTGTGGTCATTGACCTTACACTTCTTAGCTCACTGTTACTCAGAACAGAAAGGACATGGACCTGTTGGAGTGAGTCCAGAGGAAGGCCACAAAGATGATCAGAGGATGGAACACCTCTCCTATGAAGACAGACTGAGAGAGATGGGGCTGTTCAGCCTGGATAAGTCTCCAGGAAGATCTTCTAGCAGCCTTCCAGTATCTGAAGGGAGCCTACTGGAGAGCTGGAGAGGGACTCTGTCAGGAAGTGTAGTGATAGGACAAGGGATAACGGTTTTAAATTTGAAGAGGGGAGATTTATTTTAGATATCAGGAAGAAATTCTTTCCTGTGAGGGTGGTGAGACACTGGAATAGATTGCCCAGAGAAGTTGTGGATGCCCCATCCCTGGAAGTGTTTAAGGCCATAGTGGAAGGGGCAATGAGCACCCTGGTCTAGTGGGAGGTGTCCCTGCCAATACGATGGGTCTATGGTCACTTCCTGGAGACAATTCATCACCCATAAACAGTATATATGATAGCTGTATTGTTTAAAATACATATCCCAGATCTCTCTTTTATTAATCCTGGTAATCTTTTGTCAATTTTGAATGTCTACTGTATAACAGCTTCTTAAACAATTCTTTGAACTGTTTGGCTGGAAATCAGAAACTCCACATTTCTTAAAAGAATATATTTTACAATTTAAATTAAAGTTGATATCATTATTTTGAAACATAATACACTTGGTGATGCATAAATACATATGATGAGCAGGTCCTTGAATTTCAAGGGTATACCCCTGACAAAACAGCTGATACAAGCCCGTAAGACAGATATTCATGTATTGCAAATTATGTGTGCAGTCCCTGGCTTCTAGTTGGTTCAATTTGTTTTATCACCAATCTCTGCAGTTTTCTCCTATACTATGTCATCTGAGGACATTTTTGAAGCTTTTTACAATGCTTTCCTTTAGGACAGGGATATACATTGCTACACAGATATTTAAAGAAAATCCTTCTGGAAAAGGATCTACCATTGTCAAAGATTTCATGTGTAGGCAGAGCAGGAGCAGATGATGTAAACACTATCTTATTCTCTTCTGCCAAGCCAGAAAGTTTTTCAGGTTTTTGCCTGCCAATAAAAATCCAACTGTGCCTATATGCTCACAATTACTGAGAAAGGTCACAATCTGTTAGAACCAAGAAAACATCTTATGTGACTTTGCAGATTTTTATAAAGATGACAACAAATATAAGCAGCTTGTTTTGTTTTTTGTTTGACAGGGCAATCATCAATTATCGGTGATGACACTTTATTTCATGAACTGCAAGCCTCAACCACCATATAACATCATTCAACAAGCAGGATAAGCTAAGAAAGATCGTGCATACTGACATTATGACTTTCCATTAAAAAAAAAAAAAAAAAAAAAAAAGAAAGAAAGAAAAAAAAGAAAATTTATAAAACAAAATGCCACAAAGAACTGCTCCACTGGTCAAGAGCAGGCACCTTTTATTCTGAACACTGATGACAATGTTCCTTTTCCTTCCCTACCATGTGGTACTTTTAGCAGACCACCAGGAATAAGTGGAATTAAAAAATATGACTCATAATTAGTAATGTCACTTTCTTTCTTATCATGAAAGTATCTTTCTAAATAACTTGGGATGGCATTATTTTCGCCATTTCTGGGGTGAGGCCAGTAGTATAAACATGAATAATACCGGGAATGTTTCTAAACCTGGTGCATCCCTATAGTGTGCAATTCGGGGCTTTTCACAAAAGTTCTAAAGACTCTATGTGAGACACCATTTCAGTCTTACTTACAAGAACATGTAATTCATGCTTGGAAAAGAGTCTGTATTTACTGATGCTGTGTATTGGCAACCTTGTGGAATATGTTGTTGAGGCTGAGGAATTAGAGATGTAGAGCAAGTCATATAATCCATACTGGCTCTTGTATTTTGGGCTTGAGAAACCCATATGTTAGCATGAGTGACCACAGTATAACCCTATATATAGCAAGGTAAGAGATTGTGCTGGAATACCCTGGATACACGTTGTTCCCATATATAGTTCCTAGATATGCACAGGTCGGTTTGATTTGGTAGGCATCAAGGAAAAGATAACATTCCTACCGGTCAAAACAAGTTTTATAGCTCTGTTTTTTATGCTAGATATTAGGGGCTGCTGCATAGGAAAGATGTACCTCCCCATGGACTGGTTCTGCACAGCATGCAGTGGCTATCCACCTGAGGTCCAGTTGATGTTACACAAAAGTGGAGTTCCCAGCATCTGAAGAGATCAAGGTTTACTGACTGTGTCTATTTCTCTTCCTATCTCACAATAAAAGAAATTTCAGTACTGTATTTGCTGTCATGTTTATTTTATTGGGATCTGAAAAGAACCCTGCACCTCTGTCCTCCCAGAGAAAACTTGCTGGAAGATGTCAGGTAGAAAATTACTGGATAAATGAGATAATAGATGCTGTTTATGAAATCTTCTTTTACTGTTATTGCTGTGTACATACTCTCTGAGTGCTACTGCTATGTTAAGTCTGCAAATTTTTCTTGTAATGGAAAAAATGCCTTTTTAAAATAAAATTTGTGAAAGAATAATGTTAAAAATTAAGACAAGATTGCCAATTCAAATTTAGGTGCCTAAAAACTTTTTATTCAACTGTCTAAATAAAAAGCAAATATAATGAACACTTAATACAGCCCTTTACTGACAATGTTTTACCAAGTGTATTCCTTAATCACTAGTTGAATTTGACAACACAACTAAAGATTTTCTGCTGTGGTAACTGCAAACTACCTGTGATAGTTGCTTTTTCAGATAAAATCAGTGAATCTCCAGCATGGTTTAAGTCAGTTATTAAACTAAAGTCAAACATTTTAGAAGAAATAGGAACCCTGCAGATATAGCTCAAGGCTTCTCAGTAACACAGGCAAAACTGAAATTTTTCTTTCCATGGCAGAGGCGGTGCATTTCATGCAGTACAAAAGCAGAGTTCAACAAAGCACCTTGGTTGGAAAGATGATAACAGACTCATGAAGACCCACTTGAACATCTGAGGTTATCTTCAATGGTAAAGTAGACAGGGCAATGGAGAATGACATTTCTGGGAAAGTCCTGTCTCCCAGCAGCTCCCACTGCAGTATAAGGGAATAGTAGAGATGAAGAAATTGGCAGTGTCATGGTGCAGAACATTGGAACTCCAATGAACTTTCCTTGTGCCTTCATTCACCATCAGTTTAAGTGGTCTTAATGGAGAACTTCCATGTGCAGTATCCAGCTGTGAAACATGCAGAGACTCCTTCACAAAAAAAATGCAATCCCATGAGGTGCAATCTGAAAAAAAAAAAAAAAGTAAAAAAAGTAATTAAAACCAACTGTTTCAACATTTTATATGAAGGATCAACATCTGATTAAGTGGTTGTATGACAGATGCAATTAAAGTGTATTTCCAAAATGAAGATTCAGAGGTGCAGTCTACCCAGCCCACTTTCCACTCTTTTAAATAAACTACTGGTAGCATAGTGTCTTCTAAAAACAACTACTCTAAAGCCAGTTGTTGAAGAAAGTAAAAAATTCTGGCACTTTTAAGGGCTGATATGTAAACAGTTGTGCGTTGGGGTTATTTTTTTTCTTTGGTTGGGGTTTTTGCCTCCAAATTTTGCCAATGAAAAGCTCACAGTAGAATTATTTGGTGAATTTGTCAAATAAATCTACACTGCGACCTAATATTCTTTGTTTGTTTGACATTTATTAAATAGCTCACTCTCACATCACAAAGGTAGTGAGCAAGGCTGTCACTCTACTAAATAGAAAAGTAAGAAAGAAATTAGATGAAGAACTGCTCAAGCGTTAAAAGTCCCAAAGCTTTTATTGTCATTCATTTAGGTCATAGCAAACAATTTAATCTAGTTTGACATGACCTGTACATTTGTTCTTTTCTAAGTCTGAACACATTAACACAGTCTATTTCCAAGGCTGAATGGCTTCCAAGAACACATTTCTTATGCTGAAGTAGAAATTATCTATCTCAATTTTGATTTATCTTTTCCTATTTTTTACTTATACTCTGTTTTCTCATACACGCAGACCAATTAGATACAACAGAAATGTTTAAACATGAGGACATAACACTTCCTTACTTTAAACTGAAAAGATGAGAAAGACCAAATTTTAAAATAGAGTTTTGGCTTTCACTTTTACACATTTTACTATTTTATATATTTTTTTCTGCTTAGAAAACCCCAGCCGTTTATTTGTCATGTCCTTCACTTGTTTCTTTCTGGCATAAAATCAGTATGTGTCCAAATAGATTTGTGAACACTATAGACACACAGGAAAAACAGCTAGTAATGAGATGTGAATCTGAATATAATTAAGTAGGTAGGCATTCATAGAGCTACATTACTGAAATTATTTCAGTTGTAGCATTTTAAAACTGTACAGTGATCTATACCAAGACTTGTATTGTTCATGTAATGTGCTAGGAAATCACTTCCCTACTAGTTATAGGAGAGAATAGGGTCATTTGTAATAATATGTTAAGCTCTTCCCAGTAAATGAGATCAGTAAATCTCATTTTGCAAAGAAATGAGTAGGACTCAAATTAATGCTCCCTAATCTGACCAGTTTAGCTGTAAAACTTCCAATGGCAGTTACTCTGGACTTCACAATTGAAAGATGGGTATGCCTTGGACCCTTCATGGAGGAAGATAGGAACTTCCAGAGAGCAGTTTAGACCTTGAGAAGACCAAGCTGTCTGACACAATTTATCACAGTGAAAGCCTAAAATTACTGATCTCAGAATTTAAGCACTCTATGCTTAAATTCTCAGAATGGGATAGGCCTAAACCAATTAAAGACTTCAGGCGTCATCAGGTCTCACGATTAATAGAAGGCATTATTTTGGCTCAACCTTCTCCTGAAAATCAGTGGCCTCTCCACTCCTTTCCTTCACCTGGGAAATCATGTAATTTGCAGGAAGTTGTGTTTTTTTTAATTTGATCAGTTACAGTTTAATTTTGGAGTAGCCAATCATTTTACTAAGCTTAGCTGTTATTTACTTTCTAAATGTTGGCATTGATATCAGAAAGGTTACTTGTACCAAGAGTTTTGCTCAATACCAGGAATTATATCAAAATCCAGTACTTGAGAATGGATGAACCATATAAATTGAATTATTAACTTTATGTAGAGGAAATAATGATAAAAATTCAGATACAAATTTGAATTACATCTGAATAAATTCTGAATAATCCATTGAAATCAACGGACTTTGTCTGATCACTTCAATATCAGAATAAAAATTGGTGAAACTAAGTCTTTGCCACATGACTTCCAAATGATTTAAGCTACTTAGCAATTTAAATAAAGTGATAGCTTGATAACACAGATAATTAAATAAATATTTTGGGCGAATTCTAGCAAAAAATATTCCTTCCTCTAGTTAAATTAAGAGAAAACAGATTAAAGTAAAAAAAGTGGGGTTTATTTAATAATGGAGTAGTAATGAAGAATCTACTTTGGGACTTTCCTAGCTTGTGAAAAGGTAGAGAAATATAGTAGAATAAACATTTGATATTATTAGTTAACTTCTAAAATAAGATGCCAAACATGCCAAGATGCTTAACATGCCAAAATTAGAATAAATTAAATTAAGTTTCTCTCTGAAAACAAATATGGCAGTTAAAACAGAAAATTTCAAATTAAATATATTACAGTCTTTATTCATACTAAAATCAAACATATAGTCTTGTTAAAACTTAGTTCTATTTATTTTCAGTCTCTTTCTCCTAGATGAGTGATCTCTAGGAGTTTAATTTTGAGTATAATGTTTTGCAAAATGTTCTCATTTACTTTAAAGCTAAAGTAGACTTATTTTTTCTTTAGTATAATGAGATGTAAATTTCCACTGCACATTTAGCCTTCATTCTTGTGTACATTTTAGGTTACATATAGCTAAAGGCATGACATGATTCCTATGTTTTCTATCAAAGCCATTGAACATAAATTAAATTACTTGAATTAATTAATTTTTATATGCTGTATAATTTATTGTAAGTATGACCTTATGATTTTTAAATTTGCTTATTTCATTTAATTGCAGTGTTATTTTTTGCCTCTCTCTACCAAAACAAAACAAAACAAAACAAAACAAAACAAACAAAAATTAAAACAAAACAAAACAAAAAAAAAAAACCAAAAAAAAAAAAAAAAAAAAAAAAAAAAAAAAAAAAAAAAAAAAAAAAAAAAAAAAAAAAAAAAAAAAAAAAAAAAAAAAAAAAAAAAAAAAAAAAAAAAAAAAAAAAAAAAAAAAAAAAAAAAAAAAAAAAAAAAAAAAAAAAAAAAAAAAAAAAAAAAAAAAAAAAAAAAAAAAAAAAAAAAAAAAAAAAAAAAAAAAAAAAAAAAAAAAAAAAAAAAAANCCTCCCCTCCCCTCCCCTCTCCTCTCCTCTCCGCTCCACTCCTCTCGTCTTTGGATAATAAAAGAAAAGTACATTTATTTTATTGTAAACTGGAAGCCATTGTATTCCTGTGGTATGGAAACCTTTCTTCTTGTTACATAAGGCAGTAAATGTGAAAACTCTACTCAAAGAATTAATGAGATAGTCCCTATGAAAAGAATTATAATAATTGAATAGTTGTGGAGCTGGAAAAGGGGAATTTCCTTCTATTATTCATATTGCATACTCAAACAATTCCAGAAGGTTACTGTTCTCTGAAACTTATGACAGTTATTGAAATTGCTTCAGAAATGACAAAAACTTTTACCAATGAGAACACCTATTTGTTAGAAATAGTACTTATGTGGGTGGCAAAAGAAAGCATATAAACTAAAGATGGAGTCTAAACCTTATGAAATAGAAACTATGTTTGATTATATTGTATCACAGTATAAGAATAAAGCTATGGAAATTTTCCTTTCCTGTTTCAGATATACACTTCATTTTCTTCCATTTTAGAACTTTCCCAAGGAAAAGTGATTCTCAAGAGTGGGTAACCACACTACTTTTAGATATATGTTGCAATGTCCCTGCAGTTTCTTAAATTTTTGCTGGGGAGTTCACTTGAAGAAATCATGTAAACCTTAAAAGAGAAAGACTAATATGGTAAGCTGCTTAAAATTTATACTTAAATTTGCTCATGGATATTGGGTTATAGTGTAAACCCACATAAGGTAAACATTCAAATCCACAATACCATTGATGTAAATGTGCATGAAGTTTAAACTGGAATCTTAAACTTAATGATTTCAGATGTATCTGACATCTACTTCCTGTATACAGTTTTTGTTCAATCCAAGGAAAATGCTCATACGACTATAAACAGAATAAGAAAATAATTCTGATTTTCAGATGTCTTCCTCTAAAATCCAAATTTCACTGAAATGTTTCATAATATTTCAGAGCTTTTTTTCTTTTTAAGAAAAAGAAAATTTAATTTAAAAAAAATTATTGAACATATATTAATATTTATTTTAACTACAACTGTCCAGAGTTACATTAAGAATTTCTATTTCTTCGTGGCACTTTCATGTTGATTTTCACAAATGTTGAGTATTGAAAGTATAACATATTGAAGATGTGGCTATGTAACATTCAGAATAAGGGATGCCAGACATCTTATAAAGCTAGTTAGTTAAATAAATAAATAACACTACCATTTCCTACAAACTCGCATGCCATTTTTATAATTTGAATAGTTTGTTTCCTGCTCTTCTGCTCACCCATGACACGTTTTCTCCAGGTAAGCTGCACAATGAAAAGTTAATTCTGAAAAAAATCACAAAAAATGGAAAGCAATTGCTCATCTATCTCTATTTTAAAGCACATACAAATTTATATAAACATATATAAAACTGGTACTGGCAAATTACCAATGTCATTCTCATCAATGCCCCTGAGTCACTCCATTACTCAAGAAGGATAGCTCAAATCCAAGTCTAATTTCTAGTTTGAAAATCTGCAATCCTTCTTGACAGAGGTTCAGATTTCCTTCCCAGCCTGTCACCCTCTATTGCAATCCTCATGTAACATACAATGGAAGTGCAGAATACCTTAGAAGTTAACCACAAAAGAAAAGAAATCTTCTGACTATTCAAAAAGAACACCTAGAATATCACATAAACAATTTGCCATCCTTTGATCAGATGTTAAATGATATAATATGTCTAACCTTTAAATGCCCCCAAGAAGTTTTTGGAGAGATGTTTAATTTTCTCTCTGATATGATATACATTATCTGATATGTGGACTGACCTATAAAATGGAGAGAATGCATACGGGCAGGTGCATGTTAATAGAAGGAACCTCAGTCAGTATAAAAGAAGCTTGCAAAGTGAGCAATGCAATTTATGCCAGCTAATACAGCAGAGATTTTGAGGACATAAAATTGCTTTTGCTGCCCTATCTGCAGTCTCACATTAACCATTTAAATGTGGTAAATGACCCGACTCCCCAGGTATTTCTCTAAGACATGGTAACCCTTAAAGTTTTTGTTACAGCCATTCATCTGAAAGTATCCACAGCTCAAAAGACTCATCAGTTTAAATACCATAATGTTTCAGTCCAGGAATAATCAAAACATAAAGATTTCATTAGAGAAAAAGATTATGGTTAAATTGTTTTGATATCAGCAATTCAAACATAGATACCTATCCATCTCCTGTAAGCATTAATACTGAAAGAATCTGTGTTACCTCAGAGTTAGAGTCAATAGCTTAAACATTGCAATGTAATGTAATAATTAACTTTGAGATATTTTTCTGCAAGAAGTAATGTACATGACAGATTAATGTCTGGCAAATCTTTGATCACAGTCTCTGATTTTCATTAGTTATCCATTTTGATAATTTTATACATCTCAAAGAAAATACTCCTTCAGTTTCTTTATTGAAAGAAAAAGGAAGTCATATGAAAACATTACAGCATCGAATCTCAGGAGTTTGGCAGAAATTGCACAGCATCTTCTGAATACTAAGATCCCAGTACAAATAACACTTCAAGGTAATTCTATTTGAAGGTCTGGGAGTGTCAGGTACTGAAAATTGTAATTACTCTAGCTAATGTGGATGATTAGATGAAAGTTTCTCCGGAGTGGATTCCAAAAAATTATTAAGGCTCTGAAAAAGTGGAGAAGATAACGGAGGGATATAATTTATATTATATTATGTTATATTATATCATATTATATTACATTATATTAATTATTATAATTTTATTATATTAATTCAGTTTTACCTTGTTACTATTCACAAGTGATATTAAGACACCTGAGAGAATTTCTCTTTATGTTTTCAAAAGTCACTATCATTGATTTACTATTTATGGTCACACTACCAACAATTGGAGACACAATTTGGAAAGTTTATACATTTGTGTCATAAAGTAACATTTACTTCCATTTTCATAACGTTTGAAAAAAATGTCATTAGCTCAATAAATATTTCACTCAGTAGAAGCAGAAGACTGTAAAATGTTTTTTCTTCCTTTTTCTTTGAAGAACTTCCCATAAATTCTAGGGGGTTTTTTTGTTGTGGTTTCCACATCCCCACCCCTCCAGCTCCTATTCAAATCAATACAAATCTTTGATGAAGGAACTGGATAATTTTATTTTTTTTCTTTCAAGATTACATTTCCAAACATTACATTACATTACTCCCAAAACAACACTATTTCTTCTCCAGACAGTTTCAGAAAATTTCTGCAGTTTGATGATGGTAGAACTTCCACTGTAAAATACTAAACAATATAATGGATTTTTTTTCCTGGCTCAGTATGCTCAGGCTGAGTGCTGTTATTTATTTTGAACCAGAGTCCAGTGCTCTATTTTGGGTGCCTAACTGATGTATTATAATTCCTAGGCAGCAGAGTCTATCCTACTTCACCAAGTCAAAGTCCTCTTAGTAGGCAGTAATGCTTGCCTGTACACTCAGTAAGGAAAATTAGGTACCTCCAGGGAGCAATTCACAAAGCCCAGGCAAGATATCAGTCTTTCTCTACTGGCAATATAGAAAAACGCATTACTCTACAGTGATTCAGTGATGTTGCACACAGAATTAAACCTCCACAAAAACTAAGATAGAGCCTGTAGTCTCTTCTAATTTGTCGAAAAAAAAAAAAAAAAAAAAAAAAGTATGGGTATTCATAAGTGTTTGTAGTCTTTTTGTTCAGCCATATTTAAAATATAAATTATAAAAATGAGATTAATGTAAGATTTATCCTCCAAAACATATTTTTCCCAAGTGTTGTTCCTGGCTAATACTCTCAAATAGTCTTAAAAAAAATGAAGATTTAATTAATGATCCAGTGCTGATTTGTCCCTCAGTGAAAAATCTTCCATATGTTATTCTTTCAGAAAGTCTCACTAATTCTTAGGTGACATGAAGTGATTTGAAAACATGGTAGATGGGACATTCTTTAAAGATGCACTTCACAAGCACAACACATGAGTTAATATATTTTAAATAAGCCTCTAGAATAAACAGTATATATCATTAAATCAGGTGTAATAATTAAGATTTCATATTCAACTGCTAGAGCTCTACTGAAGAGTATTCTTAGATAAAGTAGTAAGAAGCTCATCAGCACACAAAAAGAGAGCAGAAGAGAAACACTGACAGCTGGGGTAACTCTGTTAATAACTTGTCCCAGATGCTCTCAAGCTTATTACAGGAGAGCTACAAGAACATCAAAGGCTCATTTCATCAAGCACAGAAGAGCACAGAGGCATGATGAAAGAAACCCAAAGTACAGAATACCAAAAATGAACGTCTTGTCCAGGCTTCTCACAGGGTTTTCTCAGGGCCATCAGGTCCATTGTTCAGATGTGAAACTGATCAGGAAGATGGGAACAAACTTCTGGATCAACTTTTTGGACTGAAGGATTGTCATTGCCTAGAGGTGTGGGACAAAATATGGGATGCAGGGGAAGACAATTTTTGGATTGCACAAGACTTGTTATAGCATGTATCAGGGAGGAACCAAAGGTGGGGAAACGAGGAATCCAGGTGGGGAGGAACAATGCTGGAAAAATGAAGGGATAAGGGGATAAAAGGGTCTGGTCACCTGTAGGTAGGTGCTGGTCAGTACAGTCTAGCCATGTTCTGCACCTTATTAGTGTAGTCTGTCCTACCTCACTAAATTCTACCTTCAGTTATTGTTCCAGTAAGAGACTCTTTTCTCTGTGTGCATACATGTTTATAGGGGCCTGAGTGCCAGCAACTGGAGTTAGACCATGGGTACAGAGGGCTTATGTGTCCATGGTGGCAGTGCCTCAAGAAACTCGAGTGAAACAAAGTACCAGACACTGAAGTGGGAGAATGTCAGTTGCACATGCTCATGACACAGCACTTGGAGTAAGTGAGGGTGTGCAAGTGAGTGTGACAGCACCAGTGAGAGATCAAGCCTGACAAGTAGGTGTGTAGGTGAGGTGATCTGGGTGTCAGGCATGTTTCTAAGGGTGAGACCATGAAAGTTCTGTTGGGAGTCCCAACCAGCTATAGGAGTAAGTGTTAGTATGTGTGCAGGTGTAGCAGGGTGAGATGGTCTCTATCAGCAAAGAGAATAGGGTTTGTATGTCTCCCAGGTGCCAGGTGCTGGGGAGACTGGGATCCAGGTGCAGCTACTGGGAATACTGGTTGCCTAAGCCTAGCTGCTGGGTGTATTTATATGGTACATATATGCAAACACACATATATTACTTTTTTTTTTTTTTCATATATACACATAGTCTAGCTGAGCAAGATAGAGGTGTACTAGTGGGACTCACTGCTGGACTTCCATCCTTTTCAGCCAGAGAAGGCAGCAGGATCAGGCCACTGGTGCTGCCTATGTTTGTGTGAGTGTTTTCCAAGTGCACGTTGTGTGCATGGCCAGTCATTTATTTATGTGCATATACTGCATACATAATTAGCTGCCTTTAGATAATACAAGCTCAGCTTTGCCACCATAGAGACTGGCTATTGAACTGGACGAGAAGGAACTAGAAACTAGCAGAGGAGACCCAGCAAATGTGGGAGGATGAATCTCTTCCTTTCCCAAAGCTTGCCAGATCAGATAGTCTTAACAGATGTTAATCAAATTAAGAGATGCTTCTGCATATTTTCCTTCTCCAGTGGAGCACCTGCCTTATGAAGATAAACTGAGAGTTGGGGCTGTTCATCATGGAGAAGAGAAGGCTCTGGGAAGACCTTCTCGCAGCCTTCCAGCATCTGAAGGGAGCCTACAGGAGAGCTGGAGGAAAAGGAAAGCTGACTCTTTGTCAGGAAGTGTAGTGAGGACAAGGAGTAACATTTTTAAATTGGAAGAGGGGAGATTTAGATTGGATATTAGGAAGAAATTTTTTCCAGTGAGGGTGGTGAGCACTGGGACAGGTTGCCCAGAGAGGTTGTGAATGCCCCATCCCTGGAAGTGTTCAAGGCTAGGTCTTTGAGCACCTTGATCTAGTGGGAGGTGTCCCTGCCCATGGCAGGAGGACTGGGACTCGATGATCTTTAAGGCCCCTTCTAACCTGAACCACTCTAACCATTCTGTGATTCTGTGGTTCTAAGGACATGATTACAGTGGTCTGTCAGCTGGACAGTAATGCTATGATACAGTGTAATTCAGAAAAAACTAGATACAGAAGCAGTTGTTAAGCTAAATAGATGCATTAAAGAACTCTCTTCAGGGCAATCATTCAAGCACTGAAATCCTTTATGTGCTACAGAAAGAAGGGATGCAAATCAGAGCAGCTGAATCTGGGGTACTACCCAGTAACTAGGTGTTTTGTTCTCAATTGGGCTATGGGGAGGGTGAGGGGAGCCCTCAAGAGGCTGAAATTGGGTCCTGGGCAGTAAGCAGGGTAGGGGGAGCCCCAGCGAGCAGTTAGATATGGACAATTAGGGCTAGTGGTGCCCTCAGGACCCTGGCACTGGAGTAATCTAATGACTACTATGATAAGTAGCATATTATTAACTAATTAATAAGTCATATAATTTATATGGATACAGAAACAAATGAAAATACTTTTTTCATCTAGAGAAATCTGCATTTCTTCCCCAGTAGTTCTTTTATAATGAATAATGCAGGAGAAAAGATTCTTTTTATAGAATGCCTTTAATTTAGATAGATTTCATACATTTTTCCATCTTATTAACCCCAGCGCTCCTATCTTGATATGGGAGGATAATTTACACTCATTCCTTTGTTTAATTGTGCCACTGACACAACAGGTGCTCTCTGTGGCAGTTCATATGATGTGCACATCAGTTCTGTGGCACTGTTAAACACTTATATGTTTAAGTTCTTAATCATATAGACTCCCTTTTTACATTAAAATGTAGGAAATAGGAAGTTTGCCTAGATAAGCTGATAGGATACAGTCGTTCAAAGTTCCCCTTCTTCCAGCTCATGAACCACCTTTGAATAGATAACATCTCAGGATGCACAGAAAATTAAAAAAAAAGCCTCAAATATTGAACAAGTGAAACTTTTGAAATGTCCAGTCCAGAAAGACAATAACTGTTCAAACCCTTGCACCTTGTTTTCCACAGGGAAGAAATGAAGACAAGCCACCTGGAAGGGAACCATGGTTTGGAGGACCAGAAATCTTAGGAATGTAAAATCCCCAACCATTGGGCAGGGTCACTTCAGCCTTTTACCCCAATCTCCCTGTTATCCATCTCTTTGATGTGTCCCATACCACTGCAAATAGTACTATTGTTTACTCTGTAACAGTGATTCTTGGTAACTAGTTATTGTTTGACTATGTTTGATAGTGTTTGACTACTGATGATCATGATATTACAGAAGAAAATAATAGCTAACCTAAAGTATAACAATCCTAACCAGAACACTACTGTATATCAAGGAGTGAATGATTCCCATAACTGTTGCCCTGAATAGGTGCAGGCCTGTGCTGTGCTGTACACATTAACTGGCTGCCAGATAAACATACCCGATTAATTGTAACAGGGAAGGTTATATGCAACTCTGTCTCCCTTTTGGCCCCTGACCTTTATGCCATTTCCACGTATTTTACTTTATAATCATAAAATCATACAATAATTGGAAGAGACCTTTAAAGGTCTTCTAGTCCAACCGCCCCTGCAATGAGCAGGGAGTCTTGAAGCTCTGCAGCATGTTTGCAGAAAATGTTCCTCTGCTCGACAGTAGAAATGATGAATAGAACTGCTTACCCATAAGAAAAATTCTGTAAATGCTCTAAAGATTATAGTGGTGTCAGTGTTGGCAAACTTTAATGCAGAAATGATCTGTGCAGCCTGCCATGCCCTGACTGCAATAGTGTTCACCAACGTTGCAGAAATCAGGATTCCCACCAATTGAAGGAGTCTAAGGTTATCTATGTTATCCCCTTTTTCCTTTTCCTGTTATGTCCAATAAATGGTACTTTAATCAATATCTGACAGAGTCCGAGTGCATTTTTTACTGGAATCTATAACAATTTCTTGCATCAGTGTATTGCATTAAGCATTTACTGAATGTGCAAGTCTAGTACCAGTGCCAGAAGCTTCTACCTAGACTTAGCAGTATGGGGGTAAAAGGCAGGTAGAAGGACAGTAACCTCTCTGGTGTATGTTCACCACAGAAATTGGCATGCATATTAATAATGGTCATGGACCCTGTTTATAGAAGTAGGCAATGGCTGTCTAATGTTGCAAATATTAATTTTGTATTTCAATGTGGAAATTAATTTGTGAAAGAACAATCTGAAGCTGAATCATAGTTGGTGGATGAAGAGGTGATTAGTGATTCACTACTTAAATCTTCTTTTCCTCTCCTCATTCCACTCCCCTATATATTTTACATTATAGTACAGTGTCTCAGCTAAAATGAGGTAAATTTTAAGATTAAATCTATGCCAGTGAGGCAATGAAACTAAGTGGCCCCATGATTAGCACTGATACTATTAAAATCTCTTATCTTCCAAAAAAAGGTGGCTACATGCAAACTTTATTTGGAAGAGCCTCTGATCCACAGTAATTACTGAATTGTATCCAGAAATTGCTTTGTCTCTGCTACTTTATCCCAGGATCAGAGAAAGGTACAAGTTGGAAGTGAGCTCTGGAGGACATCTAGTACAACACCTTGTCATATAAAGTCAGTTGTGCAGAACTGTGTCCACATGGCTTTTGAGTATTTCCAAGGATGGAGACTCCACAGTCTCTGGAAAATCTATGCCAGTGCTCAATCTTCCTCACAGTAAAAAAGGGTTTCTGATTTTCAGATGAAACATCCTGTCTTGTGTTTTAGTTTGTGCTCATTGCCTCTTATTCTGTCATTGGACAAGATGAAAAGAACCTGGCACCATCTTCTATGTACCCTTCAGGTATTTACATACATTGTAACATTCCTCCATGTCCTCTGTTCTCCAGGATGAACAGTCCCAGTTTTTCAGTCTTTCCTCACAGGAGAAATGCTCATGTCCTTAGTCCCTTGCTGGACTCTTTTCAATATGTCTGTGTCTGTCTTGTACACAGGGGTGCAGAACTGGTCACAGTACTTGACCAGTACTTGAGGTATCGCCTCACCAGGGCTCAGCAGAGGCAAAGGATCACCTTCCTGCTGTCAGTACTTTGTGTAAAACAGCCCAGGATACTGTTTAGTTGCTTTATGTTCAACTTGGGGTCCACCAGCACTCTCAGAGCCTTTTCTGCCAAACTGCTTTCCAGTTGTGTGGCCCCTAATACACATGGGATTGCTTCTTCCCAGGTGCAGGACTCTGCACTTTTCCTTGTTAAACTTCATGAGTTTCCTGTTGGTCCTTTTCTCCAACCTATCAAGGTGCCTGTCAAGGGCAGCACAACTCTGGCATATCAGGCACTACTCCAGGTTTTGTGTACTCTCTGGCCCATCATCCAGATCGTTAATGAAGATGTTAAACAGGACTTGATCCAGTACTGATCTCTAGGGCACTCTGCTGTTCACTGACCTACAAATAGATTTCAGCATTAATCACTACCCTCTGGGCCAATCATTAATCCAGTTTTCAGTCCATCTCACTGTTGGCTCATCTAACCCATACATCAGCTCCTCTGTGAGGATCTTATAGGAGACAGCATCAAAGGCCTTACTGAAGTCCAGGTAGGCAATACCCACTGCTCTCCCCTCACTTTCCAGACCAGTAATTTCTTCACAGAAGATAAACAGATTATCAACCATGACTCTCCTCTTGATGAATTCATGTTGTCTACTCCTGATCGTTTTCTCATCCTTCATGTCCCTATTATTTATTTATTGCACCTTGTATTTATTTATATGTCTCTTAATTATTTATTAGGGCTAAAGTACACCAATTTTAAAATTTAACAAGATAGAGAACCAACCTCCAGTGCCTTAGCACTGGTTTTATTCTTACTTTTTTTGTCACTGAGTGTACATCATTTTGCTGCTAGTAACAGTGGACCAAAATGTCCTATGTTTCACCATATCTTGGTAGTGCACAGAAGAGTATGAAGTGAAAAGAAGAAAATGGCACCTGCTCACATATTGTCACTACAAATGAGCAGAGAAATTATCCAAGTAACCCTCTATGACAAGATGAAGATTATATTCACATTACCTTTAACTGACTATGTTTGCAAACAAGGCTGCACCAAACTTTTTTAAATTTTTTAATGCTGGAAAATAATAACAAGTTTTCACCAGGCCTAATAATGAAATTAAAACCTGAGAGAAATAGGAAATATTTGATTCAGGACATACACTTAGTAAAACTTATCAACAAACTGGTTTTAGATGAAATTAAAATGCCCTTGGTTTAGTTGCTTTTAAGTACTAACCAAGGGAAACTTCTAATTCTGGTGTGCTTTATGAGAAAAATAGCCTATTACTTTAGTCTTTATTTCAACACTAAATTTATTATTATTCAAAGAAATGGTCATCAAGAGGTTTTATCAAAGTCAGTGTGATAATGAAAGACTAAAGTAAAAGTCATTTGGAAGCAGATCTGGTATATTTATTTTCTCTCCTTCAGCAGTCGACTAATTTAACAATATGTCATAAGAACAACCTAAGATTTTACTAGACACAACTCACATGCTTTAAGTTAATCTAAGATTTTTTGTGACAGATTTGTCTTGTTACGAACTGGTTCTGATGCTTTTTGTATTTTGTTTTCCTTTCTTTTTCCTATTTAGGATGTTTCTTCTTTATTTATATACTGATTTTTCAGAGAAAGCTAAGCAGCAGGAATGCAAAGTGAAGGAGATGCTAAGAAGCAAGAACCCAGCAGGTCTTATTAACACTCTCCACAAAACAGCTTTCTGTAGTTAATTCAGGATGTAAGTGCGACTTTGCCATTTGATTTTGCCAAACTCTACAAAACATTCTTGATCAAAACTCTTGCACAAAAACAGTTGAAGTAGGTTCACAAGTATGGATTTTTAGTGGGAGCAACAACTGATATCATACAACAACTCTAATAGGGAAAGTTACTTTTGGAGAAGAATAAAAAAGGGGAAGTGAGAGAGGAAAAGGGGGGAAAAATGGGCAAGAGCAAGGGTAAAAGCAAGGGAAAATGCAGACTCCCACCAGTAGCTGCCCTGGAAGAGCAGTCACAGGCTTCCATGCAAGCATGTTCTTCTGAAGCAGTTCCCTCCAGTGCAGGAGATGATGATGAGGAACATGATAGCAAAGGTCGTGAAGATTTCATTGCCTTGCCTTTAGCCCTTACCACGGTATACTGTTCATCACGACCCTCTAACTTGCTATGGTATTTTCCTGTTTGTAATGCTCTCAGCACAGGCTGGCATGCAACAGTCAGATGTAGGCATTGTATGCTCATTGTCTATTATGTTCTGTGCACATGTATTATTGAATAATGCACTGTATTTGTCTTTTTCTTTTTTCTGTATTAGAGAAAACTGGGGGCAAAACCAAAACCAAACACCTAAAATCTGCAAAACAAGAGGAAAGAATAAGGGTGTAAAGAGGAGTCATTGTCATGCCATGTCAGGGGTAGCCATTTCCCATGAGAACCTGCTGTACTAGCACTATTGAGTTTGGCACATTCAAACTTGTGAGACAAATAGCATGAGAATAGCAGTGAGGGAACAAAAGGAAAAATAAAACCAGAGAGGCTCTGGTAAAGCATTTCCACAGCAGCACAGATGAATGGTTACAGAGCTGCAAATACCATGCTCTTAGCATTATCAAGGCTAAGGTACCTCAAGCACTGTGCAACAATACTTGCTATTCTATAATCATGTTCATGATTGTATTTTATAGAGAGAGATTGACTCTGTCTGTACTTACTCTGTCTTGTTACATTTTCTTTTTTTAAGGTGAAATCTCACACTAAGCTTTCTCTGTTAAAGCTATTATTTTGCAAATTCTACATAATACTAATATGGAGGTAAAGTGGAATAAAAACTATTCATTTCAGTCAGAGAATTAATTATAATTCAACTTCACATTAATGAAATTTATGAAATGGGGATCATTGATATAAGTCCAGAATATTAAATATTACTTAGTGATAACATTTTTAGCACTGTCTTTAGTGCTCCTTTTAAATAAGCTGTAGATTAAATTGGTATATGGATCTAATATGCTGAAACAATTAATATAAACATGACAGGTTTTGCATTACACTTAAAATTAGTGACAAAATAATCACAGTAACCAAACATCTTGCTGAAAGACTTTGAAAAATGAATCACAAGGCAATTAATAAGGGCTAATTTGTTGTTAAGTCTGAGGAAGAATACTTTGAAATGCAATGTTTGTGCAGGCAACTGTTCACTTTACAAAATTGATTGGGAATTTTCCTTCAAGTGTGTAATGAGAAAACATTGACATTTGCAGTTCAGTTGTTTGAGAAGTTAAAACAACAAACCAACAAAAGGCTACAGTTCTGAAAGTTTTCTTTGCTTGGTTCACCAGATCCGTTATTAAGAACTGCTGTTTAGGTTTTCATTGCATATCTCTTGACATCCAATATGATGAGAAAGAAATTTAATTACAATGGTCAATGCTAGGTTTTACTTTAAGTACCAATGACAGTGTATATTTTAAACTGATCTGATATTTCTCTGTAAATGAATTTTAGTGAGATGAGCTCTTTTCTCATACAAGCTGGTCTCTTGCTCTCTTTTCCTGATTTCTTACACATTTTTCACGTGGCGCAGAAAATTGTTGATGAAGTTTTCTGTTCTCTCAGAAAAAATTTTATTTTCCAGACTGTTTTCCTGTTCTTGCAGTCAGGACAGTCCACGGCAGTTATCAATTTTTACTGTTCAGGATATTTACTTCTTTTTCCAGGTTACCTTTCACCATTTCAGATGTTAAGTTGCCATCACAGTTTGTTGGGTTTGCACATTGATGTTACCAGTTTCTAAGTACCCAGCTGCCCTTCAAAAATGCCAGATGTGTTTCTCAAAGATGCTTCTGGTTCACAGACCTAGTTCCCAGACTAACAGTTCCTAGGTTGTAGACATTTTCTCTGTCAGCATTTGAGTGGACGTGTTTTCCTGCTCATTAATTTTCCCCATCTTACCTGGTTGCCTTTCTGGCTGCTTGCCACAAACTAGTGTCCCACTACCATTCTCTCTTGAACTTCTCCATTCAGGTTGTAATTTTTACTTCAGCCCTTGTGGCTTAACTGGTGACAGAAGAATAGGCTTGAACCACCTCAATGTGTATTTCCCAAGCTATGGTGTTTCATAATTTTCTTCCAAAATTAAAGATGAAATTTTCCAACTGAATGGAGTCATTCCATTGCTGCAAAGCATGCCTTTTTTCTCAGCCTTCTTAACCTCATTTTGTTTCCATAATGGGAATGATTAAGAAAAGAAGTCACAAGGAGGAGAAAAGCCACTCTTTTTTTTTGGTAGTAGAAATGCTGGACTAAAGGAACAGTCAGTAGCAGCTTCTCTTCATGTGTCCAAAGACACATGATGGTAAACCTCAGAATGTAGGCAATGTAGCTGAATTGCCTCAGTGTTGAGAAACACAAGAAGGATATACATGAATGTGAGAATAAACATTCCAGTGTGTGTGGGCAGATCTGAAAAGTAAGTTTCTTTAAACCTGAAACAAAGGACTCACTCTGTTTCAAATGGTTACAACGGTGTGTGATAAGGGGCTCAGGGGAAAGCTATGGAGAATTCTGTGAACTGGAATGACTCTTTCCTTTTTCTCTTTTTTCCTTGCATAAATGTAGGTCCATCACGCAAGTTCTCATGAGAATCAATCATCCCTCATGGTGCTTCTTTATGTGAATATGAATTTCCCATCCATATGCCTCAGCTTTCTCCAGTTTGATGCTGAAAATAAAGTAAAATCTAAACCTCATGAAATATGCATGTCTTTTGCTTTTCTACAGGCTTATAACTACATGTACTGATTTCACCTTTGAAAATCCATTATACAACCTTCACCTTCTACAAAGATGATTTTAAGGACTCAGTGTTCTAACATATTGTCTTTTTGCTAACTGACTTCTGGACTAAAAGCCTTCTTAAAGTGCTTTGAGATTTTCAAAAAAGGATGCTTTATAATGGGGAATAAGAAGTCACTGTTCCATGTATTTTAAAGCACTTCAGTAAAGCTTTGATTGATGGCTAAAATCATGGTTGCTTTTTGATGGAATGCTGTGGCTTCTATTTCTATAGTTCTATATTTGGATTTTTTGCAGATGCACTCACTAGTCTGTATGGAAGTCTTAAATATTTATTACATTTGTAGCTAGTGTTGGTATGATATGTGAAATAAAATTTTAAAATTTGAGCTGTAAATTACCTATTACTCATTACTGTTCTTCCATGTGGATGGCAACGAAGCTGCAGTTCCTAGTCCTAGAGCAATCTAAAGAGACTTCAGGACCTTGGGATGGTTGGTAAGGGAATCTGGAGCACAGATTATTTTTTTCTCTCTTCTCCCAGTTGCAGGCAGCAATACTGGAAGAAACATATACATCTAGTCTATCAGTACATGGCTCTGTGTCTGGTGTCACCAACACAGTTTTGGGTTTTTCAATAATGGGATGACCTATACAGCAACAGGCTTGCTGCTTTTAGATGGGATTTACCATTCTCAATAGGCGAAAAGAGTCTTTGGTCACATGCTAGCAGGGGTCATGGACCAAACTTTAAAATAAACTTGAAGATGGAGGGGTGTAATATAAGGTTTACTCGTGACAAGCTGTGGGATGACACACCAAGGTTAGAGGGATGGTGTGCTAGCGAGGGCCCTCAACCTGCTGCTCTGAGACATGCTGGCTACACTGAAACACACTTGAAGTCTTACAGAGGTGAAATAGAGGCTTCTGAAATAGTAAAAGCCAAGAGGACTACACCAGCAAAATACCACAAAGAAATTAAGGGCTGTTCCTCTAAGAAGCTGACATGGCTGACAGCCCACCTGAGGTGCCTCTACACCAATGCACACAGCATGGACAACAAACAGGAGGAGATGGAAGTCATTGTGCTGCTAGTAAGCTACAAATTAGTTGCCAATACTGAAACCTAGTGGGATGATTCCCATGACTGCAGCACAGTTGTCAAAGGCTAAAGGTTGTGCAGAAGGAACAGATGAGGAAGGAAGGGCAGAGTCATTGACATCTACATACAGAAATGATTGGAGTGTGAAAAGCTGTCTCTGAAGAACAGCCATGAGCAGGTTAAAAGCTTAAGTATAAGTATTAGAGACTGAGGCAACAAAGGGAACCTCGTCATTAGTGTCTAGTACAGGCTGCCCAGTCAAGGCAGCCCTATTGTTGAGGCCTTCTTATTCCAGCTACAGGAGGTATCGTGCTTGCAGACTCTCATCCTGCTGCGGGACCACCCCAACATCTGCTGGAAAAGTAGCATGGCAAACTCTATCTGGGCAACCTCTTAAGCCAAGAAATAGACAGCCCCACCAGAGGGACCTGTTATTCACCAATGCAAGTGAGCTAATATGTGAAGTCAGGACTGGAGGTGGCCTGGGCTGCAGTGATCATGCATTGGTGGAGTTTGCAGTCTTGAGAGATATGGGTCAGGGGAAGAGTAAAGTCAGCACCCTGAATTTTAGGAAAACAAAAATTCAGCTATTCAAGGAGTTAGTCAGCAGGATGCCCTGGGAAACTGCCTTCAGGGACAAGGGAGCAGCACAGAGCTAGCAGGTCTTTAAGGACACTTTCTACACAGTGCAAGAGCTCTTGGTCCCCAGGTGTAAAAATTCAGGATGGATGACTCACAAATTTGGCAATGGTTGTAAAGAGTAATGCAAGGGGATTCTAAAAGTACATCAGCCAGAAGAGGGAGGTCAAAGAAAGCTTACCCTCCTAATGAGCAAGACTGGCAAACTGGTAAAAATGGACAAGGAAAAGGCTGAGGTACTCAACAGTACTTGCCTCAGTTTACACTGGCAACCTCTCTCCCAACACCTCTTGAGTGCAGGGACTTCAGTGCAGGGACTGGCAGAGTAATGTTCCTCCTAGTGGAAGTGAAGATCAGGTTCATGACCACCTGAGGAACATGAACATACAGAAGTCTATGGTACCTGTTAGATATACCCCCAAGTCCCAAGGGAACTGGATGATGCAGTTGCCAAGCTATCACTCTCCATATTTTAAAAGTCATGGCAGTCAGGCAAATCCATGGTGACTGAAAAAAGGGAAACCTTGCACTCATTTTTTAAAAAGGTAGAAAACAGGACCCTGGAAACCAACAGCTTGTCATCCTCACCTCTCTGCCCATGGGGATCATGGAACAGATCCTCCTAGAAGCTATGCTAAGGCACATGGAGGACAGGGATTGGACAGGGAGAACCTGGATTGGAGTGAAAGTCCAGTATCAATACATGCAGGGGATGAAGGGATTGGAAGCAGCCCAAGAATGATTTTGGGGTAATGGTGGATCAGTTATTCCATGTAAGCTGACAATATGTTTTCACACTCCAGAAGGCCAACTATATCCTGGGCTGCATCAAAAAAGGCATGGCCAGCAGGTCAAGGGGAGGTGAATCTACCCCAATACTCTGCCTATACTCTGCTCTCATGAGACTCCACCTGGAGTACTACATCCAGCTCAGGAATTCTCAGCACAGGATATATATGGACCTGTTGAAGGGAGTCCAACTAATACGTTAACATGCTATCACCATCCTTTTGACTCCTTCATAGTAAAAGGTGACAGTGCTGGCATGCATCAATTAAGCCTGGTATTTTTTTATGTATAGTTGGGTAAATAAACCTGGGTAACGTAAAACTGGCTTTTCTCCTAAGCCAGAGAATTCAATTTTCTTTTTCTATGCACTAGCTCACCATATAGTGGTTGACTAACTATTCATGTCATCTATCTCTACAATATTCTCGGCTCACTATGGCTGGGTTTAATTAGCATTATATGTGATCAGAAATTTCATGCCCTCATCCCTGGCTAATGTTATATACCCCTTCAGTCAAAGCATGGTACAAAAATGCTTCTAGTGGAATTTCTCCAGGCAGCAGTTACGACCTTCTTTCAGTCCTCAACTTTGTAGGCCTCCATGAACTGTCAAAGGAAAGTCAGACTTATTTCATAGTCAGACTTATTTCATTATGTATAAAAGGATTTATTCAATCTATAGAAGTGTAAATTCCCTAGCTGTCAGATAAAATCTGTGTAAATTATTGGTATTTGTTGATGAAAGCACATTTGAACAGTTAAGCTACAAAAGTTTCTTCACACTGCAGATATGTCAGCACATTATCATATCTACCACAAATCCTGGTAAAACTCTGAATTCCTGCCAGTCCAGTTCTTTTATTCTACTGTTTACAATGGTTGACTTTTGTCCAGCATTTCCTGCCTTTTATAAGATGATTTATACAGCGGGCAATGTTTAAATTCTATAATTTTAACAACATAAAGTACAAACCCCCAGTACTAAGAAAATGCAGAAAAATTACAAGCCCCAAAACCAGTGAATAAATTCTGCAGAAGTAGTTGGTGATGTTTGGAAGGACTTCTGAGGAAAGAAAAGAAATCTGGAAGTGAGGCAAATGGAAATCAATGTGTGAAGTGAAGCCAGAACTATGGGATGACAAGTGTGTGTGTTTTATGAATTTTGCCCCCAGAAAACATCCACAGCTGTTAATAGTTAATATTCTCATTACAGAGCAAGCCATGCCTAGTTTCACCGGCACTTTACTCCTTTAGAACTCAAAACAACAGTTTAAGACAGTTAATTTCTTTTGTGCTTCGACCACTTCCTAGGGGTGACTACTTTGCTTAATTTTCCTAATTTGAGTGTTTATGTTTGTATATTTCTTTGGCTATTTTTTTTGTAGAATTTACCAAAAGAGATGTATCTTATTAATCTTCCATCGTATACTTTATACACATTGACATTAGAACATTAATAATTTAGGTTATTTTTACCCATAAAACCATTATCTTGGAATATACAAATTGTACATGATGTCTAATCTTTCAAGCTAGTAAATCAAATCCTTTGCTTCACAATTTAATTTGGAATGAAAATTCAATTGGTAGTCCAAAGAAATGTACATCAGTTTCTTCCAAATTTGATCTGAGCAAAAAAGAAAACAAACAATCTTGGTGCAAGAGATCAGTATATTAGTCTGATTAATCTCAATTACTTCCATAATGCAGTGGCTGTACTGAGCAAAATGCTCTTGAAGCAAACATCAGGCACTTGCTAAGTCTGAAACTGACAGTACTCGGTTTCTTATGGTGTTAGGGGTTTGGTTTTCTTTTAAATGATCCCTGCCAAACATCAAACAGATTACTTTTTAGACTTTTGTTAGTGCGAAAAATCAACATGGACGCATGAATCTAAAACCGGTCCTCAGTGTAAAACCTCACTGTTTCCCTTTGGTTATAGGGATTACTTTAGTTAAGTCTGCGTAGGTGCTCGATGCCAGAAATATAAATTAGAAAGGAATACAGATGTAAGCACAAATATAATTTTTTTTGTACTCATATTTGGTTGACTTCAAGCTATTTTTTGAAGTTTAAAGCTAGAAACATAGCTTTCAGCTTATCCACTTCCATTTAATTCAATCTTGCTGTTATTTTTACTTTATCTAAAATTGGTCATACAATACATTTCATAACTCAGTGCTATCTAGTCTTTCTGTTATGCTGAAACTCGTGGAGGTCCTCCTTCACCTTTACATGAATTCATAAAAGCACTGTCTAATTGAATTCTTCCTTGAGACTGACTAGTGCAACAGTGCTAACAGAAGCTAATCAAGAAAGACTTCTAAAAATTTACTTTCATTTGATTGGATTATTTATACTCCATCTTGTTTTGTTGACTACAAAATTTACTGCTCAGATTTATTTCTAGAAATAATTCCTATAGTATTCTTCATTTCTTCCAAAGATTCTGTATTTCTTCTCTGTTTTTCTCTACAATTCCCTGTAAATATTATTCCTGAAAAGAAAAAAAAAAAAAAAAGGAATATTTTATATATTTTTAAGCCTTATATTCTTTTGATGGGCAATGTTTCATTGTCTGAAACTGATAGCTGAAACTATGACTTTTAGAATTAAACTGCAAACTTTTCTAATGTTAAACCATTAATTAAAATGTGCTTATATAAAATTTATATTTTTTTTTTCATAACTGTGGATAGATATGATATACTTGAAAAGCAACCAAACTATTTTCTTTTTAATATGATGAAGCACTAGGTGAGTGTGAATGCTCATTTAGGTACCCAAGGAGAAAAGTTAACTTAGAAGATACAGTTAGAATCATCAAAGTTAGCAATTCATATTCAAATTTTTTATATGGCTGAACTACTCTAAACAATATTGCATAGCTTTCATGTCAACAACTATAAGCATATAAATTTTTTGGATGGTGGCATAGATGAGCCACGGCTGGATAACTAGGTAAACTGTTTAATAAACTTTGGTAAATCAAGAAAAAGTCCTTTGCACCGAGTTTGCTTAGACTAGAGAGCTCCGCTTTGGATTTGTCATGTCTGTTGGCCTGAGTTTGATCTCTTGGCTGCTTTGGAGCTTTCAAGACAGTTATTATCTAGACACTGATCTATTTCTAGGAAACAGAAGCCAGTGGTGAATACATGCCCTAAATAACCAAGAAACTTAGTGAGTTTTTAAAACTGACTCCTCAATTGTAAAATACTCGTTAAAACTATTGACATATTAGGTGAGAGGAATGGATAAAGAATATTCCTATATTTGATCAAATTTACTTTAATTAGAATAATATATTGCTTAGTTGTGCATATATTTACTCACTATTGAAGGAATTATATTAGCAATTTTTTATTCTTTCAAGAATTCTGAAGGGGTGTCTGTTGTGGTTAAAACTGTCTGTTATAATCTTAATGGACTTGAAAGAGCATATCAGCATTAGAGGAGTGGTATGGAAAAAATACAATGCTTATTAAATAGGCTTAGTAGTTCATGCCAGTTTACTGTTCATAAATTTGACATTAAGTTCTTACTTTTGATCATACAATGAACTGCTGATCACTTAGAAAGCAAGCTCTAAAGGTACAATATGTCTTGAGAAAAATCAATAACTCTTCTTTGTCCTATTTTAAAGATAAGATTAAAATCTGGAACATCAATGCACATCTGTTACTAACCCCTAGCAGTGGAGAATCCAAAGACACACTAAATGGCTATTTAAATATGAATAAAGGTTGAACTCAGGCCTTCTTACCTCCTTTTATAGTCAACCATTGTAAAATAAAGACCTTACTATTGATAAAAGGCTTTACTTGTACATCATCATTAATGGATATATTCATAGCTACATCAGAGCCTTCATACCTCAACCCTTAATCAAAATGAAAATCTAAACCACAGTTTATCTAGAGCTGAATGCTGCTGTGAAAGTAAGAATTTAGAAAATAGAATGATATTTTTAAGGTTTTTCATGATATTGGTGAAATCAACACATCAGCTATATGCTTTAATTTGAGTGGCATAGATTTTCAATCTCTGCAGAAGACAATTCTCCATGGCCCTATGCTGCTGTTAAATGACTTCGGAGATCTCTCCTCTGTAACGAACATGTATAATTTAACTGATTGAGACAAGGTCAGGCAATAACTCATATTACACTTAGAGCTGATTGACTTCTATATTTAGATTGTAAAAATTGTAACAAATACTGGCCTAAGAAAGGCCATTGCCTGCAGCCATTTTCTAATACTTGACAGGGATAAGCATTACATTGGAGAAGTATATTTGCATCTGTGAAATTCCTTTCAACATTTGCTAACAACATTCACATTTACTCTTTTCTTATTTCTTCCTGAAAATCTTAGAAAACTATGGAAATCCTCTCAGTGCGTCGTCTACCACTAAAACAGTAACAGAAAGGCAAGATAAGATAAATTCTTGAGAGTGACAGAAGTTTTAGAAATGGAAAAAAAAAAGTATGCCTGGATGAGCCTATTCATGCTCTCCTATTTGGATCTACATTATAACCTTAAAGATTCATGCTTAACTCTGGGGAACTACTTGGAAAAGAACTTCCATATGAGATGGAGTGAAAAGGTAAATGTGTAGGCTAGGCTTAGTTCTCATAGACTTGTGGACCACACCTTAAATCCAAAGACCCAAATTGATTTAAAGTCTATGCCTGTAATGCATATAGCCATCCTGTACATACATATTTGGGTTAACACTGAAAAAGAACATAGTGATGATAAAGTTAGCTAACAAAGTCTGTAGCAACTTAATCCAGTTCAATGGATCCTGAACAGTATCACATTCTAATTAAGAAACCTTTCTGAAAGTAATGAAGTCAACTACCTACCAGCACCTTCTGGGTTTTTTCTTCTAGGTATTCAACAATTATTGTTCCTAAAAGAAAAATAAAAACTTTCAGGCATAATTTGCTGGCTAAATATTGTCTGATATGCATTTGTTTGCTAAAATCCTGCTAAAAAAATAGTTTTATAAATCTATTAAAGTAAGCAGCAACTGCCTCACTGTTAAAATTATGATCTAGAGGGACTACAATATCTGAAACTCCAACTGTATTGCCACTCACTCTTTGAAAGTAGATCAGTCCTAGGAAGATTGGTCAACCTAGGTCAACCCAGGGAAGTGGTTAAGTCACCGTCCCTGGAGGTATTTAAAAGATGGGTAGACTTAGAGCTTAGAGATGTGGTTTAGTGATGTTTTTTATCAGTGTTAGGCTGATGGTTAGATGCTCTGAAAAGTCCCTTCCAACCTAGGCAATTCTGTGATTCTAAGATGCCTTTTGGCCTGATCTTCTACCTCTTTTTCTTAAATGCTGCCCCTCTGAAGTTAAGAAGGAGTATGAGGATTGTGTCCTTTCTGACTAGCAGTAAAGCTATTTCATCTTTATTATCTGTAAAACAGGTCCCAAACAACAACCCTATCTGCGGGACAGCATTTTTGACTTTACTTCTACAGAGTATCACACTTAGGTTGGCTAAACATTAAGGGTGACAACTGAGAAATTTGATTTACTGTATAGATTTACTGTATAGATTTATGTTGTTGTTGGTACTGCTACTACTACTAATAATAATAATTTTAAAAAATAAAAATAAATAACAATATTTTAAGGCCTCTGGGAATATTTTATTCTCTGAATGTGTATTAGTTTTTATCTGATCATANCAGAGTACTTGGTCCGTGTTTGGAAATAATTACCTGGCCAGAAGTCTGCTCCCTCAGAGTGGTCTTTTGTAAAGTCAGCCCTGGGCAGGCAGGCTCTGTGGTCCCACTGCTCATTTGTCTGGTTTAATGTTCAGGTCGTCATCAGGACATGGAAGGATACTCCAAAGAAGAAAATAAAATAGAATAGGATAAAATAAAATAAAATAGAATAGGATAAAATAAAATAAAATAAAATAAAATAAAATAAAATAAAATAAAATAAAATAAAATAAAATAAACCAAACAAACAAAAAAAAACCAACACACACACAAAAAGGTAAACTGGGAAGAACCCAGGTAGGATAATGGAAGATAGTACTGGAATTCTAAAAAGACTTAACCAGTTCAAATTCATTGATACATTCACTTAGATCCTTTCAAAATTATAGTCATATCATACCTCATTGACTGTGTACCTCATACTGAATATTAATTAAGAAGAATGGGAATCATTCCAATTGGAAAAATAAATAAAAACCTGTCTATTGACAAGGGGCATAAATCCTGCTTCCATGAATTTAGAATGAGTTGTTGTTATGGCCAAACCCTTCTTTAAAAGTAATTTCTTTCAAAGGGCTCTGGCAGGCAATTGAAAAGATCCCAAGTGCTTGACTATGCACTCTTAAGAAATTAGGTGCCTAAATCTAACACTAATTGACATGTCCAACACTGCAAGTATCTTTGATATAAAATACAGGTTTTATGGCCCTCCAGGGACCCATAGGATCCGGACCGCCAAATAGTTAAATAGTGACAGTAATTGACTACAAACACCAAAGAAAGGTTAAGACTGAAGAATATCTGAACAGAATAGAATAGAATAGAATAGAATAGAATAGAATAGAATAGAATAGAATAGAATAGAATAGAATAGAATAGAATAGTTCCGTTGGAAGGGACCTAAAATGATCATTTAGTCCAACTGCCTGATCAGTTTGGCACTGATCAAAAGTTACAGCATGTAGCTAAGTTCATTGTCCAAATGCCCCTTACTCCCAATGCACTCCGTGTATGAATCCAGGCTGCTTTATAGTCAAGAATTTAATATTTCTGAATATAGAAGGGAAACTGACAGTAACATAACAAGAAAGACAAGATAGAAAGTTGGAGCCATACATTAGTAAATTATGCTACATCAGTATGCCTACATTAGTAAATTAAATGTACTCAGGGCTTTTCACTGGCATTGAGATCAGCTGGCACTCAATGACCTGCTTTGACACTCTTAAACCCTAGTATACTCTAAAGCCAGGTGGCTGATTGCAAATGGCCTATAGGAATAATGTCCAACTTACACTATTTGTGAACTACCATCAGGAAATATTTTATTCAGTCTTGAAATATGCTGTTCACCCTTGGGTAAGGGACTCCCCACAGTGGAAAGAACTGAGTTAACTTTCTTGGATGACAGGAATGCTGTAGTTGTCATCCAGACATCTAGGTGGTGCAACAGCCCCCCAGAGCTGCTGCCAAAAATGAGATCTAGGAAGTGAGTAGTACAGAACCTTGTTTTGCTTCACTTTAGGAAAAATTATTTAGTTGGAATAGTTTTAAGGAAGGAAAGATCTGTATAAGTTATTTGTAAAACCTACTGTAAAGACAAGGTAAAAAGTGTTTCAAAAGACAGAAGAATTAAAATTTTGGGTAACAACAAATGATAAAAGTAGACCAGAGCTTTCATAAATCTTCTTTGTATTTACATTTTCATTTGTCACAAAGTAATTCCTTGTCGCGACGGAGGGAAGACAGGGATCACTCAATATGAGTGATCAGCAAGCTTCAACTTTATTGGGATTGCTCAGTCTTTTATAACAGGTGCAATTAACAAGTACAATTAGCTCATACACATTGCAAAAGGTGAGCTCATAGTTGGCTAGCGCTGTAAATATCCACCTGCTCCTAGTACCTTCTTCGTGGTTCTCTTATCTCCTTTTTTTCCTGTGCTTGGGCAGTCACAGGCCTTCTGTTATTCTTCCAGGGGCAGGATGCCCTTGACTCTTTGCCAATCAGAGTGGCTGGGTTTGGTGTTCCTCAAGCTCCTGCTCAGCCAGTGTATTCATGTCTACGTGACCCTTCTCAGCTAGCCATCCTTCCACAATTCCTTACATGTCTGTTGTTGGTAGACTTTGCTTGAGAGAATCAAATCTGTGATTATGAAGAACATTTCTCAACAAGGTTGTGTATTTTCTACGTGCATTTCATACAGGTAAAGAGTTTTCTTTAATATCTTTTTTCTTTCATCCTAAACTAGAAAGTGAGAACAGAAGCTAGGGAACAGCAACAGTTGAATCCTCCTTCATCAACAAAAGAATAAAAAACAAGAAAGAAATAGAAAGGAAATAGGCAAGTCTTTGTAAAGACTATGAATTAAGATACTGATGAAAAGGTGGTAAATATTACAAAATAACAATTATTAATGCCCTTTTTGAAAATACAGCAAAATACAATTCTTGTATGTCAATAATGGCAGTCCTCTGATCATTCTATGACTTTAATATTTTGCTGGCGTATATTTTGCTTTTCTTCCCAACAAGAAAGGAATGGAGAGCGGAAAAATTAATGTAGTATAAAATGCACAACAGTTAACACTTCTAACTAACCTATGTGCCATACTCCATGAAAAGACATGAAAACCTGTCTTAATGTTTGTTTCCATTTAATAAGTGTTAGCTACAACAGATTCTCAAATTCAACAAACCCAGCAAGAACAGAAAAAGTTGCACTCAGATATCAAGAATCATAGAATCTTTGTTTTAGAAACACAAACTCCACGTCCTTCTGAGCTGACTTGGGACAGAGAGTAAGCATGCAACATGAAATCTTGCCTGAAACTGTAACTTTTGAGTATTTATCTCACAAATGTTCTTTTAAACTGGAGTTCAGAATATTTCATGTTACAAAGATCATGTAAACCTTGTTTCCTTTTGAAAGCAAAATTTATAAATCACATGAGAAAGGCCAAAACATTTTCAGGTCAATATTGTACAAAACCTTTGAAATTGTTTTGTTTCTCAGAAAATAAAATTGCAGATTTTTACCCAATCTCTGATCACCAAGACTGTTCAATAAAGTTACATAGACCAAAAATTAAAGATTAAATGGTAAATAATATCTACCCTTATTTCAGCCGTCTTATATACAGAGTGAAATAGTAATATTGGTAAAGGCTAAAAGAATACATACACAAGATATAACGATAGAATAGATTTGTCTTTTATATTTACATGGTGAGCACACAGCTTGTTTAGTGGCTTAAAAACATTTTAAGGTAGTACTCACACACACATAGTCAGTCCACTTGAAAGGAATCCCCACTCCCCAGAAGTGCTTCTTCCCCCAGATTAGATCTATGGGTTGCCATAATTCCTAACATCCCACACTCTGGCATTAAATTTTAAATCTAAGGATTCCATTACAAAATGATGATAGAAATAGCAATGAAATCAACATCAAGTCTGTTTAGTTAATTCATGTTCTTTTCCAAATTTCTTGCTGGAAAGGAATAATAATAGAAACAAATATCTATGCAATTTATGATTCCATAATTGTGACCTTCATCTTAATATATTAATAATTAGTTATATTATTATGTATTCTATATATTCTAAATAACTACAGTGCCTTTAATTTGCTGAATTTCCATTTCCAGATGTAAAGAATAGAAGCAACTATTTGTTAATTTTCTATTGTTGCATCCTTAACTCATGATTGATATTGCAGCTGCCAAAATAATTGTAAATGCAGGAGAAGCAAATTTGTCCCTGTCCAAACCCCTATTTTACACTACTAATACAAATTTACTCCATAGAAGTCTTTATATCAATTGTTTGCAACACCTCAGAGATGACATAACATATATGGGAGAAAAATTTGTCTTAGCAAATTTTCAATACTCCTTAGAGTACTGAAAATAGATCCTCTTGCAGTGTATAAAATGTCACATAGCACTCCTAGCACATTTTGTAGGCTCACATATTCTGGCTGCATCCTAAAGAAACAAAACCACAGATGTAGTCTGTTTTCAGTCTAAATCCACCATGAACCTCAGATGTCGGCATAATGCCACACCTGAGCTACAGTGATGAATTTTTAAATTTATATATCCCATGGTAGTGTTTGCAAATCTGCATTACAGTTGTTTCTGGGGAGGACTTGGTTCTACTTCCAAAGGTCTATATAGAAAATAGAGTAAATATTTATTTATTTATAAATAAAATCTCTCTGTAAATATATATTCTCTCATGTATCTTCTCTCCTTGTTTCTCGTCACAAGCTAAGTGAACAAAAACATAACTTTTGTAATCTCTCATAAAAAGAAGATTAAAAATACAGGATTCTTACAGTAAGGTCTTAAGCAAAAAGTTTAAAAAAAAGTTTCAAAGTCTCTAAACAAATTTAATAAGTAACAATTCAAGTTTCAGTAATTTGGGAAAAAAAACCCCAACATTGTGTTCTTTAATTATTGAGTTTTGGGGACTGATTTTTTTGTTTGGTTCATTGGTTGGTTTTGGGTTTTTTTTAATTTAAAAAGTAATCTAAAAGGGATAAAAAAGATAAAATTAAGTATTAAAAATGAAAAGAACTAATGCAGTTACCAATCCAGATTCATAGAAGTTACTCTGCAGAACAGCAATATTCAGTGGCCTGTTGTCTTGGTTTCAGCTGAGATAGAGGTGATTTTCTTCCTAGTGGTTGCTGTGTTTTCACTTTTGGTATGAAAAAAAAGTGTCAATAATGCATATTATTTTAGTTGTTGCTAAGTGGTGTTTATACTAGTTTATACTATACAACCCACAGAGCTGAGACATAGAGAGAACAATAGAGATTGTTCTCTCTCCCATAGAGAAAACAATAGAATGGCCAATGGAATATTCCATACAATTGATGTCATGCTCAGTATATAAATGGGGGTTGGTCAGTGAGTGTGAATATACAATCACTGCTCAGGTTGGGCTAAGCAACCAGTTCACTGTGTGGCAAGAGGGCAAGAGTGACATTTATCTTGTATATGCTTTCACTACTGCTACTTTGTTGTTGTTATTGTTGTTGTTATTTATTATTATCATTATTATTATTATTATTATTATTATCATCATCATTATTATTATT
>VZRU01016772.1:23147-36072 GCA_013398155.1 Pedionomus torquatus | reverse complement strand
GCACAAAACCCCTCTAAAAGCTGCTCTTCACCCCTCAGCTGCGGGGTGGGAAAGAAGGGAGCCCCGCAGCGCTCGGTTTCAGTAGTTTTTTATTAATTTCTAGCATCCATACGCGTACCGGGTGAGAGATCTGTGGCCATTTACAAAGCACGCCCTGCGACCACGCACGAGCAGGGCGCTTGGATTTTTATAAATTACATCTTCTAGCTTCCACGAGAGCCCGCCACAGCAGACACAGCACTGCTAGGTAGGTAATTCTAACGGGCAAAGTTGCAGGCCGGGTCCTGTCACCGACACCGGAGCTGTTTTTCTGCTCTATTCACGCACGTGGTGACTCCTTGGTGGGAAGGACACGGCCACCTCCCCACCCGTCCTCGGGCCTTTAGTTCTTCTGGTAGTAGAACCACTTGTCAACTGTGCAGAGCAGGACAAAAAAATAATAATGGAGGGGGTTAGTCCTTGTTATCCACCCGCTGATGAAGCGGCACTGCATGTGTCACCTCCGGGGTTCCTCTGGTGCCCGTCACCAAGGGCACCACACACCCAACGGGCTCTTCTGCAGCCCTGGTGACCCGTGTTTGTTTTCCCACAGAAGCCACCCCCTCGCTCAGCCCACACCACTGGGTTGAGGCCAGAGCCAGCTCAGCTTCCCTCCGGCTCAGCTGACTCAGCGAGGTGAAGCCGTTTTGCCCTCCATCTCTCCCAATCGGTGTGGGAGAGGGCAATTTCTTCACAGGTCTCCTGGGAAGGAGAACCCAGCCCCTGGTTCTGCTACACAGCCATGGGCTCTCCACACCCTGGGCTTGTCCTCGGATCTTGTCCCTGCCACAGCAACATCCAGATGTCACGTGCGAGGCGCCTGTGGCCATCTCACACCAGAGGAAAAGGTTACAGCCAAGCCAGGACTCACCCCGCAGCCACTCTCTTCTTACACAGCTGTGACCCAAGGCACCGGACACTTGGTCAGCAACAGGTCTCATCAGTGGGTTCAACTCACCAACATCTGCCTCTGCCCTGCACAGCTAAGGAGTAATTCCCTTCCTTGGCTCGCTCAAGCTGAGGATACTGGTGAAACCCCTTTTTTTGGAGGAACTAAAACTGCTCTCCTGCCACCACGGCACTCCAGGCCTCCACAGCGCCACTCTTTCAGGACCTGCTATAAACCAAATCTCTTCTGGGGGCAAACTATAGCACCTCAGGTCTCCTACTCACCACACGTTTACCTGCCTCATACCCAAACAACAGTCAACCACAGAAGTTATTCAGGAATTAAACAGCCTCACTGATACAGGCTGGGTCCAACAAGGCCTCCTGCGAGAGCTGTACCCAGCTATCAGTAATTTTCCCATTGATCATTCCTTCGAGGAAGCCTCGGCAGCAGAACGTAGATGTGGGTTGTGAGACTCACCTTCGGGCGGGATCGGGTCGGCGGCTTTACACGGCGGTGCCTGAAAGAAGAAGTGTATTAGCAGAGAGCGGCTGCTGAGGGAGGCCAACCTCACGCCCAAAGCTCGCTTAGACATCACTTCGAGCTGCACAAGTCTTTACCACGCATGGTTTAATATCTAAGCAGTGGCAGCCGTGAGGGAATGAACCAGCTCATGTGCGACGCCCAGTCCTGTCACGGCCACAGCCTCCTCGAACACGCAACACATGCCAGGGGTGTTCTGCTCGAAGCACAGCCTGTAGTGCCATCTGCTTCTCACCACGAGCAGTGCCTGCTCCAGCATCTATACAGCTGCAGGCAGCCTCCTTTTTTTTTTTTTTAAGCCCAGAGTGAAAAGGGGGAATGGAATTACCAAGGACTCTTGAAAAACTTCTCTGAAGAGCTTTTACCCGACGCCTTCAGCGACCAAAGGCAGATGAAGGTCCCTAACTGGTGCCACATCCTCCACAAGGGTTACACTGTCATAGACTTATAAAGTAATTTGGCCACCACCAGAGGATACACGTGCTTTTAAAACTCTCTGCCCTCGTGAGACCCCACCTGGAGTCCTGTGTCCACCTCTGAAGTCCTCAACACAGGTAGGAGATGGACCTGCTGGAATGGGTCCAGTGGAGGGCCACAGAAATGACCAGAGGGCTGGAGCACCTCTGCTGTGAGGACAGGCTGAGAGAGTTGGGGCTGTTCAGCCTGGAGGAGGGAAGGCTCCAGACAGATCTTAAAGCCCCTTTCCAGTACCTGATGGGGGCTAACAGGAGAGATGGGGGGAGACTTTTTGTCAGACAGTAGAGTGATAGGATGAGGTGTAATTAATGTTTTTAAATTGAAAGAAGGGAGAGCTTGATTAGGTACTAGAAAGAAGTTCTTTGCTGTGAGGGTAATGAGGCCCTGGCCCAGGTTGCCCAGAGAAGCTGTGGCTGCCCCATCCCTGGAGGGGTTCAAGGCCAGGCTGGATGGGGCTTGGAGCAACCTGGTGTGGTGGGGCTGGAACTGGATGATCTTTAAGGTCCCTTCCAACTCTAACCATTCTGTGATTCTAAAACCAAGATGACAAAAAGCTATGGAGAGACTCTGGTTTCCAGTCATATTTCCATACTCTGAGGCAACAGTTGTCTTTTGATTTTTCTGTCCTGTTCCTCTCACCCCCTTCATGTTGCCAACAGCAGTATTTCACGAGCCTAGGGAGATGTCGTTATGTCCAGAGACTGTAGGGCTACTATGCTGGGAACTTCAAGCTTTTCATTGCAAGGGATGCAAGGTCCCTGGCTGCAACGCTCTTAGAAATTAGGCTTTCTCTTCTCAAAGGGTGACCTGGGCTGTGAAGCTCTTGGAAGGCCAAGTACTTAGAACACCCTCTGAACAGCTGTCAGCTGAGCTAAAGTTCAGAAGTTTAGCCCTTCACGCAAACTCTGTTTTGCATCCCACCTCCCAGAGGGCTAAGGGCGAGGAGAAGCCTCTGGAAGAACGTCTGGCTTGCTCCATGTTCATCCTCTTAATCAGAAACAGGTGCTGGGTTCAGGCATCCAAAATATTTCTGAGCATACAATGCGCTATTCACTCAGTGACAACAGTTTACACAAATCGTATCGTTTTGCCCAACACTGACACTGGGGGTAGGACACTCAGGTTTGTACTTACAGCATCCACAGTAGCTTTTGCACACTCTTGACTACAGCAGAAAGGGCTGTCAGAAACCGTCAGATTTGTGCTAGAAGAGAAAGGTCACTTGTGAGAAAGTGAAAAGCCAAGTCTCTCCCCCTAAAGTGTATTAAATAATTAAATACTAAGAATCATCATTACAGTTGCCAAGGGGGAGGGGAAGGCCTGTGGAGACAAGCATGGCAGCACTCAGGAGAGAGAAGTTTCAGGGTTATTTGCTTAGGGGGAAACAAATGCACACAGTACCACAAGGATTAACCTACCAGTTGATCTCCCCTCCGTCAGTTTTCTTTGCTATTAAAGCTTTCCAGTGCTCATGAGTGCTTTTGATGACATTCACCGCAAAATCCTGAAATTGAAAACGAAAATCACATTATCTGTAAGCACTAGGCCATTTTCTCCAGACCATTGGTTATGTGGAACAAGAGTGAAGTATCTATAGGCTGATTTTTAGATAGTTTTTGACTCTGGAAGGAACTCAAATGGACCTTTTCAGGATTAACAGCAACTTCACAGTGCACAACAGCTGAACAACAGGGATTTTATAATACCAGTTGTTTTACTTTGAAGATGGGAGGATACACAAGGCCACCGAGCTTGAAGCCAAAAGAAACTGAAGGTAGATATTCTAGTCTCGGGCCAGTGCTATATTACAAAAGCACCTCCAATCCACTGCTCCTCCCACTCAGTTTGTCTTTGGCAGCTAGTTGATACCAACCTATCTGCAAGCCCTCTTCCACTCCCAGGCAAGTCATCTGACTGCTGAGCAGATCAACAGGAAGAGACATGCACCTAATCTAGCTTTGCAACTCTTTAGAAATGAATCTGCTTCCAAGTGTATCACAGCTTATTTTTTTTTTTCTCCCCTTAAAAAAGAGTAGTATATGCTCAAGCATTAACCTGTCAGATGAAGAAGGAAGCACACACAGTTCTTTGTTAGCATGAACACCGGCAGTAAATATCCTGGTTCGATACCACGTGGAGCCAAATAAAACACTGCAGGAACACACACAGGGTTCTTTGTCCCTATTTTCCGCCTTAGCCTTGATTGCAGTTTCACCCATCCTGAGATGTCCCAGCCCACCCCAGCTAGTGCTGTGCTACAGCTGAAGGGGACAAATCCACTCTCACATTACTTCCATTCCAGCTCCCCTGACCCCTTTCTTCTCTGCACCTACTCTGGAGTTCTGGGAGTTGAGTCACCTCACTAACCCACCCACAGCACCCCAGGACTGCCAGGAGGGAGAGCGCAGAAGCAGGATTTCACCCATTTAAGAGCAGTAAGTTTTCTAACCCAACCCAGAGAAAAGGCAGAGGAATAAGGGCGTGAGGGAACACTTTATGCCTCAAGGAAGAAGCATTTTAACTTGCGAGTAGTCAACTTGCAACAGGCTGTAGTGGAACAAAGCCAGTGAGCAAGGGAGGCAAAGGGTGATGCCAAGCACCCTTTGCTCCAGAGCCAGAATGAATAAACCTGGTGTTTCCCATCCTTGTTCTGACATAGAAGCTCCCAGACCTGAAGTGATCCCTGGAACATCATCTGGAGGGAAAATGGATAGTACCCAACAGCAGTGGGATGATTGATAACCCCACAGTTTTTTTTTCCTAGTACCCCTGCAAGCACTGGGCTGGAAATAAGTGGAATAGTAGGCTAGTAAAAGAGCAGGAAGAATGAAGGCAGGTCTCAGCAGCTCCATACAAACCCATTCTTCTCAGTGACTGCTCAATTTGTGTTCTCACACACCTCAAGCCCAGGTTTTGGGCAGCGTGCAAAGCCATGCTCACAATAATGAAGAAAGGAGGCACTACCTTGTCTTTAAATTCGCCATTAAAAGCAAACTGGTTTTCTGGCTTTCCATCAGGTACTTTATATCTTCTGAACCAGTCCACCGTAGCTTCCAGGTACCCAGGTTTCATCCTTCGGACATCACTGATATCTAGCCACGGGGAAAAAGTTTGTTAGCCAGATGTAGTAACAAAAATTACTTTGCTACTAGCCTGCTCTTCTGAGCTGCCCCTCCTTCCAATAGCCTTAGCAACACTACAGACAGGTTACAGGCAGGACACAGAGCAGACAGATGCAGACAGAAGTCAGTGTTTCATCTTCACAGTATATCCTGTTTGTGCCCAGAAGCAGGCACATATTTAAACGGCTTTGATTAGACACTGGACAACCTCCTTTCCTCCTGGTCAGTGGACAGGCTGTGCAGCCACCCTCTTCTCTGAGATGCAAGGCTGTGCAGAGGACTGAATTTGGGATAAATAGCAGTAAAATGCTTTGCTATAGGATTGATAACATCCTATTCTGCTGTCCTTCCAGTATCACATCTGACGAGTCCCTTGGCACAGACAGAGCAAGCCCATGTCCTGACTTGAAAGTTTCCTGTAGAGTTTGAATGGAGAAAGGGAAGTACTAAGCCTGTTCCTCCCTCCTGATACTTACCATTATAGTTGCCTGCTTCAGGGTCTTCAACATTGATAGCTATTATCTTCCAGTCCGTCTCTCCCTCATCAATCAGCGCCAGTGTGCCCAGCACCTTCACTTTGATAACTTCTCCTCGAGAGCAGACCTGCAGGGACAAAGACCTTGCTGTCTGTAGTGATGCGGCCAAGGAATGCACAACGGGAGATGATACAAGCTGGGAGAGTTCAGCAAGCAGTCAGGTACCAAGAAATTAGCTGTCACTCATCAGTGGTTGATGAGCCCTGGCTGACACGACTCATGCTGTAAGATCTCATCAACAACCTCCAGGGGCAGTGGAGGGAAACATCACATTCTTGAGGCAGAGGATGTAGGAACTGAGTAACGTCCCTGGATAATTGACTTCAGAGACATTAATTACGTGTTTCAAAAGACAGTTACCCTTTAGAATGCATTACCTTGCTTCCAATTTCACACACATCAATTGGATCGTTATCTCCACAGCAGCCGGTATTTTCGTCTTTGTGACCTGGGTCTTCCCAAGTCTGCAAAAAAACCCCACACGTAGGAATTGAGAACTTTCAGGTTTCAAGTGGGAACAAAAAGCAGGTTTATTTCCAGCATGCAATTGCCTTGTCAATACAGATGATGGCCCACTTCACCTTGCTTTCAGGTCTAGTGGTTGGGCTATTTCACAGTGCCTGCAAACGCAGCTTGAATCCAAGTTAAAAGGTCTTATCTTGGCAAGGGTAAACTGCTCCCTCCCACTGACAAACCTTGTTTCAATAACATTCGAGACTTCCTCCTCCGTTCCACAGCTGCATTAAGGTGAAGTTCACATCTATAAAGAACACTCATTGACTTGGCTGCCTGCCTGTTCCTCTCCCTATTCATTTCTTAACAGAAGTTTCCTGAACTCCAGATAGCAGTCTAAAAGAGATGGAAGACAGACAGGGTGTATTGTTTCCTTTTAATTAAACAATTAAAGACACACTGTTACACTACAGCAGTGACAAGAACACTGAGTCCCATACCCTATATTACCCAGTATCCTAGCGCCTGTCACCTGAAGTGGTGAGGATAAGCTGGAAGACAGGACTCCATCAGGCATTTGAGCAAAAGGACACACACAAGGTGCTCACTTGCATCACGAGGAGCACCTGCCTCTAAGGTTATTGAGATATAAAAAGAAGAAACCCTCTTCCCAAATCTCTGCACACCAGGACACAACTAATATAATTCCAGAGCATTCAGGAAGATGTACTGAAACCTGGGTGATGCTAAAGGACTCTTCGCAACTGCTATTGCACTTCCCTACAGCAGATTTTTAAGTTCAGTCCCTTACCTTTGACACATACATTTCTTCATTCCACTAACACACTGCTAGGTGAAGGCTCCAAAAGCTGTAATTCATTACAAAGAAACTAGCTCTGGAACACATCCTAGTAGAAAACAACTTCAAAACATCACCTTAAACCAAGAAACCATGATAGACTAATACGGGAGAACACCCCTTTCCAGCAGTTAGAGAAACTCCAAAGTAGCTCTGGAAGCCTACTTAGCTTCAGAAGAGCTGCATGTGCATTCAGAATTCAAGGAGAAAGTCTCCATGCAGGATCTAGAAATTATTCTTTCACAAGCCACAGTGTCTTATCCAGTAAAACTTTAAATCACAAAAGGGTTAGAAGAGACTGTGAGAAGCTCAGCTCATGCCTCTACCCAAAGCAAGGCCAGCTTTAGCTAAATGATTCCCAGGCCACCCATCCCAGTGCTTTGCCATTCTGGCCACGGGAAAGGTTTTCCCTGGGTATGAAGCGGAGGAGAAGATTATCAGGTCAAGGCTGTTACTTGTCCTCTCCACAACACAGAGGGAAAACAATTCAGTCACTACCTATTCTCACTCTGCAACACTTAACGCACTTGAAGCCTTGCCTCCATTCATTCTGTTACAGACAAAACCATCCCAGATTCCTTCATTCTCTCTTTATATGGGAATACTTTTTAGAGGTATAACTGTCTCTGCTGCTCTCCAATAGATTGTCTTTGACTGGCCCTCATCATTCTTGGGATACATCACCTAGACCACCCTACTGTGTCCTATTAGAGATGGGAGCATCTTCCATTTGGATTCCACTTGAAATCCACATACCCTTGCTCTGAAGGACACAGGCTGCCCGCTTGTCATCTTCAGGAATGTATCAAAGCACCTTTCCTGGTGTTAAAGTACTAGCTAATTTGAATTCACCATCCAGAAACTATAGAAGACATTTGGAGAAGACACTTGACGCATATTGCTATCAAGACTAGAACTAGAAAATCCAGTGTGTTTCCCTGTGTACTGTCACTAATCATTTATTTCTCTAAAGGAAACTCAAACCTTAGAGAACATCAAAGGCAAACAGCCTTGCTCAAAGTTCCTCTTTATCTAGCAGTCACCACCCAGTTAAAAGCACGTGTCCAGGTGTCACCATCTGTTGGTACCCCCTTGCCAGCTGTGTCAGAGAAAGCATGTCAGTGCAGCTGAAACCATCTGCCTCACACGACCTCTGGACTCCTGAGTGCCTTCACAGACCCAATACTGAGAACAGGGCATCTACTACCATCCAACAGGTCAGTACGTGTCTAGCTGAGGGGTTTAGACCCTGAACAATCAGAGGGCCAGAAGCAGGAAAGATAATAGTCTTCAGATCTTCATTGTCCACTTCCAAAAGTCTAAAACAATCATCTAATTCACTGCAACAAGCATCTTCTGTAAAGCTCCAGCCTAGGGACCACACATTGAGACCCTGTACAGGTTTAGCTCTTTATGCTTCACCAGGCAGGAGCTGAGGGCATTGCATCGCCAGGTGCCCACTATGAACCTTCATCTTCCTTGTGAAGCGTCAGCTTCCTTATCCAAAAGGCAAGAACCTGCCAGCTACTGTCCCACTGCTGAGCTGCCAAGGAGGAGTGACACAAAAGGTACCTCACTAACAGCAGCTGCTCTTCCTCGAATTTTCCAGCAGCTTGTTTACAGTGTTAGCTACAAGACTACTTCTTGAGATTCCTACTTAAAAGCACTCCTGCTTTCTTGACAGGTTCTCTTCATTAGCAAGATTACACACACAGCAGCAAATGCTCCGTTCCAGATCAAACTCTCAGCTGACCTTGCTCGTTAATTTGGTGGTGGTCAGAAACACACACAGGCATACTATAAATACTCAAAAGGTGTGTCAAGAGTATGGGCTAGTTTTTTCTCAATGATGCCCAGTGACAGGATGAGAGGTAACAGGCACAAACTGAACATAAGAAGTTCCATCTAAACATAAGGAAGAACTTCTTTCCTTTGAGGGTGGCAGAGCCCTGGAAGAGGCTGCCCAGAGAGGTGGTGGAGTCTCTGTCTCTAGAGACATTCAAACCTCGCCAAGACATGTTCCTGTGGAACCTGCTCTGGGAGGACCTCCTTTGGCAGGGGGTTGGACTAGATGATCTCCAGAGGTCCCTTCCAACCCCATAGCATTCTGTGATCCTCCCTCCCTTGCCAGAAAGGATGAGCCAACAAAACAAGTTACAATACCTGTGGGATAGCACCGTAATTCCAGATATAGCCTTTATGGGGAAACACGTTCGCTACGTAGCGCAGTTTTCCTTTTTTAACATCTTGCTTAATTGGGTTTAAGGGATCCTTTGTTGCAATCTGAAAGAAAAGTTACAGAAATCTCTCTACATTGCACTCTAAGAAAACTGAAGCAATTTTTATTTTTTTTCTTAATGAAGCTGACTGCTAACTGACAAGCAAGAGACCAGGAACTGACCCTGAAGCCAACAGTAGATGCTGGACAAGTTAATTTCCTGTTGCATTGCCATCTCCTGGGATACAGCTTTCAGCAGACTTACAAACGTCAGAAGCACACAGAGCTGAGAGCCATAAGGTGCCATAATCAGAAGCCACAGAAGAATGATGAGTTATTCCAACCTGCCAGTTTCAGCCTCTATACTAGACCTCTAGCAATAAGCAAGCATGAGAAGTTAGAATTACATCTAGAGATCTCCCTTGATGGGGTGTGCCTGTAACATGGCAGGTTTTGAAAGGCCTTATTTACTGGGGCTAAATGATTTTCTTGCTAGTTATGGAGCCATCAATGTTAGGTCACTTTGACTCAGGATATGAAGGTAAGAAGGAGAGAAACAGCAAAGCCAAAGACTAATAGATGAGTCTGTTCAAATACTTCTGCTAGGAACTGTAATATAGTTACCTCCATCTTAGCATTTGTCCATCGAGGTACTTCCACAACCATGTTGAACACATTCTGAAGAAAGGAAAATACCAGTGAATGAGAGGGAATCTCAAGACCAGCCTTTAAACTAGTAAACTTATATAATTATGAAAACCAGCTAGTTTGCATGAAAACCGGAACTTTTTTTATTTTTTTTATTTTTTTAGAAGGTACCAGTTTTGATACAGCTGATAGAAGTCCTGAAGTCCAGTCAGTCACATGTCATCATACAAAGCTGAATCTCCACAAAAGACACCAGTAAAAGCTAGATTGAGATTCTGCACCCATTCTCCATCAGCTGCCACCTACAAACATCTCCATCATGTTCCCAGGTTACTGAACAGTAGGTTTAAATGAAAACAGTTGCATGCAAACTACCCTGGATGTAACAAAATGAAGTTTTAAGCATACTGATTAAATACAAAGCACTTAACGCTACAGCAAGAGCCACCCCGGCAACTTAGAAGAGACAAGGATAACAGGAGTAAGCCATCTATTTAATAACTTGGGTACCATATCCTGAATGACCAAGAACATCATTCTCAAATATTCCAGTCTGTCTTGAAGCAGGGAAAGATGCCCAAGCTCCCCCTCTCCAAGCCAACACTTCTATAAAAGCAGCTCGTTAGTGGCACGGGTCAAGGATAATGATGTGCGGGAGAAGGGCAGAACCACATCTTGCAGTTTACAGATGACACTTGAAAACATCTCCTGTTGACTCCAGCTGGGCTGAGACAGCTCTCGAGACTTCAATGCCAGAGTTTCAAGAAAATAAGCTTTTCCACACTTGAACTGTAACATTTTCTGTTTTAAGAGACTATGGTTTTTAACGAAAGTCAAACCTTGTTCCCTAACATCCACAGTGTTTCTAATCCCCAGGTTAAGCAGTATTAGCACTGCAAAATCTCTCACACCTGTATTGCACCATAATTAGATTGCTATTGTGCAATGAGTGCTGTTAGACCATTGACTTTGCCCACACCCTTCCCTAACAGAAGTTTATTACAAGCCTCTAAATTTCAGGGGTCACTGCTCATTTGCAATTTAAAAGTATAAAGGTTTAAACTATTTTAATTCCTAAATAACTTGAGGAAATGAGTGAAGCAACGGGAAATGGCTAAGTATGGTGCTTACAGCTTTGCAGGCAAGTAAAGACTACTTGGGGGTGCATCTTTGTTGGGCTCACAGTTTCCCCAGAGTCCAACTGACGGATTTGCCTTGGTCTACAACACCCAGAAAGCAGCCCAAGGTCATTCTTTCACAACGCCAAGACACACAGGTACAGATAAGGTCAGCACATCCCAGCCCTAGACTGAAAAAAAAAAAACCACCCTGCAATCCTCTCAGTGTCTTAGAAGTCTAAGGATAAAGATCAAGGAGCCTAGACAGCGCAAGACAACCTTTTGCCCTAAGTCGGGCTCCCTACCATAGTTGGTAATGAACCCACTAAGAAACGAGTAAAATCTCTGTGGAGAGGCACTCCAGCAACAGAAAGAGGTCTAATGTGATCAGCACTATTGTGTAACTTCAGGAACTGTGACCTTCAGCGATACTTGCTTCTCTTAATGACTTGGCACAGAGATTCTGGCAAGCAGCACTAAGTGCCTGAAGGCATACTAGCAGTCCAGTTTCCCTTGTTAATCATTACCAGTCTGTGGAAACCCTCCTCACTCTATACTCCCCTGCTCCTTCCTCCCTTGTTCTGCGAGTGTCTGCAAAGCAGAATATCATCTGGATTTTCCTTATCCGAGTTACCTTTCAGACACCTGCTCTTGAAAACTGCTTTCCCAGGATGGCCACAGAAACCACTTTGCCACTGTTCTCAATGATTAAAATCTGTCTACTCCCTTCTGAGCAGGCAAAAGCCATCCCAGACTTCCCAGATCCTGTTCTGACCACACCTGCACCTCAAAACTCAATCACATACTTCCTAGGAGTTCATCTCCCAATTTCACATGCTATTTTCCTTTCCCATAACTACACTCTACCTCCAAATTATGCCTCTCTCTCTCCACACCCATTACAACAGCTTATCCACTACATTTCTCAATCTGCAGATTTTTAGTCCATGTTAAAAGAAGAAACGTGTTATGAAGGTAAGGAACAGTCAGATAAAGCCTGAGTTACCACTGAAAGAGCACTGAGTGAAAACTGAAAGCACAGCCATTTTGGTTTCCTAGAGCTGAGGCGTTTCAGACAGTGATTCAGAGCAGCCTAATTTGACTAAGCACTGGCTTCTTGGAAGGACGTAAAAACCCTGCATCACTGCATATGGCACTTTCCCCAGCTGCACTTTTGGTGAGGCAAGAGGTCCCCAGGAGCCACTGCAGCAAGAATTTAACATCTTTGCCTTCTGTTCAGCAGCTTATTACGCTGCAAGCATAAAGCAGCCTTACTGCAGTCAAAACCCAAGCCTGAAGTATCACGCAGCAGGAGCGTGTACCTCCACAGGAGTGGATGCAGACATTTATCTACGTGGAAAACTGCTTCTTTTAGCACAAAATGCGACCTTATGGGCAAGTTCAAGACGACCACCTCAGACACAAATGGGCAAGTTCAAGACGACCACCTCAGACACAAATGGGCAAGTTCAAGACGACCACCTCAGACACAAATGGGCAAGTTCAAGGCGACCACCTCAGACACAAATGGGCAAGTTCAAGGCGACCACCTCAGACACAAATGGGCAAGTTCAAGGCGACCACCTCAGACATAAATATGGGACTAAGATAGTCTGGCCTTTTCTCCTGCGTTGTTCTACCCAAGGCTGAGACTGTAAGAAAAGGGTACCCATTCTCTGCAAGGTCTGGCGATGCTTCTGTTACTGAGAAGCAGTGTGAGGAACTGCCTCCCTCGGGCATTTCAGGCATGGAGGACCGTGCCCCCTGAGAAACACTGCCAAAATACTCACCCCAGAGCTCCAGCTGTCACCAGCCCCAAGCCAAGGAGGCCATACTCAGCCACCTGGCTCGGCGGCCCTTACCCCTCAGAAGGCAGCCATCCTCTTACCTTGCCGGCATCCGCATAGATAGGGATATCGTGGAAGGGGGAGATGTAGCGCCCGGTGGCGTCCTCTGAAAGGCAAAGTGGGGGAGACGAGTCAGGCCCGGCCTGAGGAGAGGCCTCAGGTGAGGCGGCGGGGGG
>VZRU01016772.1:3516-22193 GCA_013398155.1 Pedionomus torquatus | reverse complement strand
TTGAGGCACCATCCCTGGAGGTATTCAAGAGAGGAGTTGACTTGGTGCTCAGGGATATGGATTAGTGTTGGGTGGTGTTTTGTGTGGGTTTTCTTTTGGTTGGTTTGTTTGTTTGGTTGGTTGGGTTTTTTTCCCATTGGTTGGACTAGATGATCTTAAAAGGTCCCTTCCAACCTAGGTGATTCTGTGATTCAGAGGTGCTTTCCAGTAGGTTCACCCCTAACCTCTGTTGGTGCCTGGCATTCTTCCTCCCCCAGGTGCAAGACCCTACACTTGCCCCTGTTGAACCTCATGAGGTTCTTCTCTGCCCAGATCTCCAGGTCATGCTGGATGGGGGCACAGCCCTCTGGAGTGTCAGCCAGCTCTCTCAGTTTGTTATCATCAGCGAGCTTGCTGAGGATACACTCGGTCCCCTCATCCAGTGTGGCCAGAGTAGCATGGTGTGGTTTGGTCCAGCCTGGGATGGCTTGGTCCAGCAAGGCATGGTGTGGTCCAGAATGGCCATGGCAGTATGGTGTAGCATGGTTCAGCAGAGCATGGCATGGTCCAGCACGGGATGGCTTGGTCCAGTGTGGCATTGTCCAGCATAGCATGGAATGGTCCAAAGTGGACATGGCACTGTGGTGTGGTGTGGTCCAGCACATCATGGTGTGGTCCAGCATGCCACGGTAGCATGGTGTGGCATGATCCAGCATGGACAACATAGCATGGTGTGACCTAGTGCAGTTCAGCATGGCTGGGTCCAGCACAACATGACCACTGCTGCGTGGTTTGGTGTGGTCCAGCATGCCAACAGTAGCATGGTGTGGCATGGTCAAGGACAGCACAGTGTGGTTCAGCAAAGGACTGCATGTTTCTCCATGGTGTGGCCAAGTATGGTATGGGACAGCCTGCTTACACATGTTCTCCCCCCTTCTCTCCTTTCCTTGTGCTCCCCGGCCACATGCCCTGGACAGGTTCTGGGTAAAGAGGGTGCTGGCAGGGCAGAGGGACCCATGATGCTGAGGGGCTTGGCTGGTGGTCCCCCTCTGCCCCTCATCGAGGATGGTGCTGCTAGGGTAAGTGGAGGAGCCAAGGCAGGGACATGGCTTCATCAGGATGTGCCTTTATTTCGGTGACCAATGGCCCACAACGTGGTGAATCCCCGTTCCCCACCCCACAAGCCCTTGATTGAGAGGTGCCTGGTGGCCATGGCTGCTCAGCCATCCCATGCAGGGACACCAGGGCGGCGTGGTGCCAGTGGCCCAGACTCGGAGGCAGGTGGTGAGTCGCTGGCCCGTGCCTGGGCGAAGACGCGGTTACGAGTGCCAAAGAGGATCCCACGGCCGTGGCTCCTGGGGGTGTAGGAGCCATGATGGTGATGGCGGTGGGGTGAGCAGAAGGGGGCCCTGAAGGCCTCCTGGAAGCCCCGTCTAAAGTTCTCATTGAAGTAGCCATAGATGATGGGATTGGCGCTGCTGTTGAAGAAGGCCAACCAGTGGGCAAAGGGGAAGACGTAGACAGTGACCAGGCGGAGCTGGCCCTCGCTCAGCTGCCCATAGTCTGTCAGCAGCATCAGTGTCCAGAGGGGCAACCAGGAAAGGGTGAAGAAGAGGGCGACAATGATGAGCATGTTGATGACCTTGGCCTTCTTTCGGGAGACCCTTCTCCCCTCTGTCTCCCCTTGGCTGCGGTCGGGTGCTGCTGACTTGAAGAGTTTGAAGGCAATGCGGGCATACATGATGACGATGAGGGCGAGGGGGGCCACATAGATGTGGGAGAAGAGGACAGTGGTGTAGATCCTCCTCATCCCCGTCTCAGGCCAGGCCTCCCAGCAGGAGTAGAGGGGGTAGGAGTTGTTGTAGGTGTCCACCATGAAGTGGTACTCCTCCCTGGTGACCGTCAGGGTGATTGCAGCGGGACACATGATGAGCAGGGCCAGCACCCAGATGATGGCGATGGTCACCAGGGCTTTCTTCAGCGTCAGCTTCTGGCGGAAGGGGTGAACGATGCAGCGAAACCTGCAGGAGGACAGATGGTGATGACATTGGGCATGTGGTGGAAAGCCCTGGGGAAGGAGGGCCGCCAAGACCCAGGGGTTGGAAGGGAGGGTAATATGGGTTACTCTACATATGGCTTTTGGTGGCAGAGACAGGTTGGGGTCTCTCCAGCTTTGGTATTTTCAGCCCAAGGTAGGGAAAGATACCTTGCTAAGATGCCCCATGGGCAGTTTTGTGGCCCTACAGACAAATGGCTCATGCTTGTGATGCCCCTGGGAGACCTCCCATGATGAAAACCAGCACAGCACACCCAAACACTCTGAGGGGAGGTTCTGTTCCCGTGTCCCTCACACCAACGTACCTCTCCACAGCAATGGCCACCAGTGTGAAAACAGAGGCAGAGACAGACATGCCTTGCACCAGGCCGCTCATTTTGCACATGGCGTTGTCAAAGGGCCAACCTGCGAGGGGACACCATGAAGGTTGTAAGTGCCTTTGGCTTGGCATCTCTCTTATGAGGAAAGGCTGAGGGTCTTGAGTATGTTTAGTCTGGAGAAGACTTGGGGGTGGTGGTAGTGTCAGGAGGATGGGGCCAGTCTTTTTTCAGTGGTGCCCAATGACAGGACAAGAGGAAAAGGGCACAAACTTGAACATAAGAAGTTCCATGTAAACATGAGGAGGAATTTCTTTACTTTGAGGCTGCCCAGAGAGGTGGTGGAGTCTCTGTCTCTGGAGATATTCATACCTCGCCTAGACACATTCCTGTGGGACCTGCTCTGGGAGGACCTGCTTTGGCAGGGGGTTGGACTAGATGATCTCCAGAGGTCCCTTCCAACCCCATGTCATTCTGTGATACTGTGTGATTCTTACAAACTCAAGGAGCACAGAGATCAGCATTTCTCCTACCCTTACATATGTCTTGAGCTCTTATCACAGGGACTGATCTTGGGATCCTCGGTCAGAAGGGCTTGCGTCTTGTTTCTTGACCCCTGATAAGGCATTGGCAATAAATAAAGCACACTCTGTAATAAATAAATACAGACTCTGCCCCAGCTACCGCTTCAGCCAGACTCCTCCAACTGTGCCAATGTCGCCTTTTATCTTTGGAAAGGTTAACGGGCAGAACTGAGCGAGTGCAGGGAGAAAATCAATGCAAGAAGAGGTTTTTATTTCAGTGCTGCTTGATGGAAAACAGCTGAACTTTAAACAAACATGTAAATGCAGCATTACTTATTTTGCAAAAAAAAAATCCAAAACCTAAAAAAAAAAAAAAAAAAAGAAAAAGGAAAAGTAGTTTCCCCTAAAATAGTAGGTCTAAATGAAATTACACTTTTCATTAGACATGGTTGAGTGCCCTACTTATCCTCAAAAAAAAAGCATTCACAGGCAGAAGATTTGGTGTCGTGTGTGGGGTAGAAGGTGGGTGATGTTCCTCATCCATTTCTCACCCCCTCCTGCCCCTCTCACCTGTGATTAGGTTGTCCACCAAGGTCGTGGGCATGCAGAAGATGCCCACCAGCAGGTCGCTGATGGCCAGGTTGAGGATGAACATGTTGGTGACCGTCCGCATCTGGCGGTTCTTCACCACAATGAAGCAGACCAGGATGTTGCCTATCATGCACATGAGGAAGATGAAGGTATAGGCCAGGATGAACATGGCAGCCACAGGGGAGGAATGCTGGTAGTACGCCAAGAAGGTGTAGTTCTCCCTCAGGAGGTGGCTGTTGCTTGCAGTGGAGTTGGGCCAGCTGCTGTTGGAAGGGTCTGGGGAAGGGAATGCAGGAAAATGAAGCTGGAACAGGATAAAGTGATTATTCTTTTCATTTCTTAATGACCTCAGAAAGTGGAGGTTCATATTTATACCAGTGCCCAGCCTGGCTGGGCTATGTCCTGCTGAGATTCTCTCAGCACCCTAACAAGGCTCCTGCTCAGTAGGTTATGTGGCCCAAGGTACTGCAGCACCTTGGCTGAATTATTATTTTATATCATTATTATTTTATTTCATTATTTTGATGAGGAATTAAAAAAGCCCAGAAGACATCCTGTTCTCATGGGATTCTTTTAGGGATGATGCAACGATGGCAGGACATTCCATGTCCTGACACCGCAGTGCTCCATCTGTGTGGGTACCATGTCTGTGTGGCCCCTGGCATGGCTGGCCTGGGAGCATCCCTGCTCCTGGGTGGCTGCTGCTGCTTCTCCTTGCTCTTCTGAGGTTTGCAGTTTGAGATCCCCTGAAATCTTCTCCCTGGCAAAGCTGTAGTACCTAAGGGAGATGGGCTGGGGCAGAAGAAGACTCTGCCCTCCCCTTACATATAAAGCAATAATTAGGTGTAATTATGATCATTATCTGGGACTCAGTTTCTGATGGAGGGAGAGGTGGCATTTTGTCACTACAAATTTAACAGTGGGAGCAGGTCTGCGCAGCACCCACCCTCAGGTGTCCCCAGCTTGACGCAAGCAGGGACGCAGGAGGATGCTGGGCGCAGGCAGGAGCTGCCTGCAGCGGTGACAGGACTTACTCCAGGCTGTGATTTTAAGGCAAGAAAAAAGCGTCTTTTAGCTTTAAGGCTCAGCCTAACCGCCTGCAGGTCAGCTCTGCTCTGCAAAAGCACTGCAAAGCCGCTGCATGGTGGGCGGCTGTATCATCCCCCCATCCTTGTGCCAGTGCTCAGCTCACCAGCCAAGATGCTTTTCCTGGCCACCGGGACCACCGGCTTTCCCGAGCCTCTGGCACACAGTGATGCCCTGTCCAGGCTCTATGCCCCTGCTCTGGGCACAGATTTTGGCCAACACATTCCCAGTGGGGCTTCAGAAAGGCACCAGGGTTTTTTTTTTGCAGCGCTGGCGGGGGAGAAGGAGTCTCTCAGAAAGGCAAGGAAACATCAGCGCTGCTGGGGGCAAGATGCTCCGGCTGGTTGGCATCAGATTTGCACCCTCACCGACAGGCTTTGTCAGCTGAAGCTATAGAAAAGGCAGCGAAGAGATTGCCCGAAACCTGCGGTATTAAGCCCGAAACTTTGCTGGACTTTATCTCTTTGGGCTGCAGCGTCTTGCAGCATTAGAGGGAAGTGGGTGTCTTAGGGATGAGGAATCACAGGCAGTTTCTGAAGCGAGGTGGAAGAAGAGGAGAGGAAAATGCAGGGCTGCCGAGTGTCCAGGTTTGGTGCTGGGTGGACGGAGGTGTCCTCCGTTGGGCGCTGACATCTCGGACACGCTGACAAGGGGATGTGGGGGGGGACCNNCCTGGTGCCGGTACCGTGGTGCCGGAGCTGCCGTACCGGTTGCAGCTGCTCATCGGCTGCAGCGGAGAGGGATGGAGGAGGGGGAGACGACGACGGGGGGGACAGCCTCCCATCACCATGGATACCGGGGTACGCGCACACCCCCCCCTCCCTAGACAGTACGGGTGGTGGCAGCCCATGGGAAGTGAGGGGAAAGCCGGAGCAGGTTTGTTCTCTGGGGATGGATAGGCTCCGTGCACCCCTCACCACCCTTGAGGACCCACACTGATGCTGGTACTTGGTTCCTCTTTTCCCTCCAGATGATGGCTGGTGTCCCCAGCAGTGCTCCTGCCCATCCCAGGGTGGGAAACGTGCCAGGAACACCAGTACGAGTGAGGAGGACCCTCGTCTTCCACCCTGTGTAAATCACCCCTCCGGTGGGGAAAGCAGCATGGTCTTTACAGGTGCTGGTCCTGACCGATTCCAGCTCCTCCACCATTACCAACATCAATAACCCCCATCTCTTACCACGTTCTTTTACCAAAGTTGGGTTTGGGCAAGTCTAGAAGTCAAATATTTCCACTCCTGGCAGCCCCCAGCATTGAGAAGCATCTGTCCCTTAAAAACACCAAGGGGCAAACAAGGGAGATGTTTCAACAAGTCATTTTGAGGTAACGCCTGCCATTTCTGCCAGGAGTTTTTCTGCAGGCAGCCAGCTGCTAAGGGACACCAGCACGCCTGGCAGTGGCCACCAAGGAGCCACCCTCCCCAGGCCATATCCTGAGCCCCACATCCCATTTCTTCCTTGGAAAGAAAAGGGCACAGCTTGAAGACCCACACCATGCAAGAAGCAGGTACACACTTCTGGGGACATTTATGGGGTCAGAAGTGTGTGTGGACTTGCTGGTACTGGGTCACTTTGATTTACATGGTGAAAAACCATGGGGAAAAAAAAAATGCCCTGGAAAACTCTAGGGAGATACTGCTCAGGTCTGGGCAGAATCTAGCTGGAGGCATCAGCCCAAGCTGCAGCGAGCACCTGTGGGTTTCCACAAAGAGGCTTCTTTAAGGAGCAGATGACTGATACCTCAATTTTAGATAGATATAAAACACCCCACGCGTAAGAGGAAAAACATTTAATCAGGCATTTTGGCACATTGCCATATTAGCAATTCAAGGGGGGACCTTCACAGCTACAGGGATGTCCCCCACCTTCCCTGCCCTGGACCAGGGCAGCAGATGCTCCCCATCACCAGCCAGGCAGGACCCCACGCTACCCCAGTCGCACCGCAGGCATCCTGGCTCCGCTTCCTCCCCAAGCGCTTGGCAAAACACAAAGCAGGAGATTCCCCACCTCGGGAGCTGGCAGAGCCCATCCCTTCACAGAGGAGCCCCATCACTTGCTTTTTATTAAAGAAAACAAAGAGCCACTGGCTGCCTTGCTGCTTTTTTTGGACAGAAACAGGGATGTAGCAAGGACTGACCTAAGCCAAACCACTCTTGCCGGCAGTTGCCCCTCGGAAGGACTCGCCTGGGCACCCCAAGACCCTCTCAGGCTTTTGGGACGGGCTCCTCTGGTGACAGCAGCACGTCAAAGGGGACGAGGGGCCGGACAAGGAGCCGCACTTCGGAGCTGACAGGGTTCGCCCGCAGGTTGAGGCTCCGCAGCGATGCCATGGTGGCCAGCTTCTCCACTGGCACCTCTGCAAAAGAGAGTGCCAAGGTGAGCATTCGTCCTGGCATCGGCTGCTGGGGAATTCAGAGCAAACCCCGCTTCTGCCAATTTCCAGCCTTACATCAAACCAGAAACATCATCAGATAATATTAAAACACGGGACTATTCAAATGTCTCAGCAAGGCACAAACACCAAGATATTAAATGTGGACGCTGTCCACCAGTTCTCCTGGTCCTAAAAAAACGCTGCTGGAGCGCTAAACTGGTATTCAAAGACTTACTCCCCTATTTTATTCCCAGTGTTGCAATGCCCAGGAGCCCTGACCAGGCTAATGGGAGGGCATGTGCTCTTTACCCTTGTTGGACAGGCTGCAAAATGGCTCTTGGCCATGGCAGGGCACCCTCCTATTTTGCAATTTCCATGATTTTGAACACTTTCCTTTACATTTCCTTTATGTTTCCTTTTTACATTTTTAAAAAAAGGTGCCTGTCTCATGGATGGTCCTGATACGAATCCACTGAGAGCAGAGGAACAAGAACTGATCATTTAGATCATTAAAAGATGGCAGATTTAGTATTTTGAGGCAAATCACAATAGTTTGGGCTCGAAGAGCCTACCAGCCCGAGTTTACCAGTTTTGTTTTCATTTGGCCACCAAATTGCCTTTTACATCCCGAGCTGTGATTTCTTCTGTCAATACTTGGAGCAGAATTGCAGTGTTGGGATTGTAGCTGGGCGGGTGATTATGTGATTTTAAAACTCTGAAACTTATTCTATGCTGCAAAAAGTCTCAAACACCTTGATGGCTTTTTTTCCTCACTCCTCCAGAGACCAGTGCCGTTTTCTGCAATACACAGATTTCTTAGCAGCGCATCTCTCTCGTCAGGCTGAGCTTCATGTGGATTTTTTTATACCTCTTTATGGTAGATTTATTCTGCTCCTCTGTATAATCTTGCATTTTTTTTTTCCTCTTGATGCACAAAAATCAAATATTTTTTTTTTTGATGGATCTTTAACGATCTTCTAAGGCTATGCAGAGAGCTAGACCCCTGGTTTGCTTAAATTTAGGGAGTTAAGGAAAGTATTTCAGGGAGCAAGCCTTGCCCAGGGTGGGAAGAGCCCAGCTCTGCAGCATAATTCAAGGTAAGGAGTGGTGACTCATCCTCGGCATGAAGCGACAGGCAGGGTATGCAGTGCTACCTATAGCTATACAACTGTGCCATGGGAGCCACAAAGCCCTCCACAAGCAAGCCCAAAGCTCCCCAGTAGATTTAGTGCTCATGTTTGGGCCTGAATTATTCATGCCAGCTTCACCAGTTAAGCAAAAGAAGGAAGAAGAAAAAAAAAGAAAAAAGCTTTTTCATAATTAAAGCAAACAGTAATTTTTCTCAGATCAGAAGATGATAATAAATGAGTGAAAAACCCAGCTCCTTGAGATGAAAGGGCTATCGGGAGGCATGTGAGGAGACGGATCTGAAAGGGCTGTCAAGGCATCCGAGGAGGTGGGTGATGAAGACTAACAGCCCTGAAGGTCTCCCTGCCACGTGCAGCTGCAGATTGAAGGGGGAAGGACCCTGCTCAGCTCAGCGGAGCTGCTTCCTGGTCGTGTTTCAGCATTACCCACGTCCTTTGGTGGCCACCAGCTCCTACAAACCTAGTGATGGAAAACCACTTGCTGGCTCCTCTGCGACTATTAACAAAGGTGCATTTTCTATGCTATGTCAAATTAGGAGTGGCTCTCTGACTGCTCAGGAAGAGCAAATCAGTTGCCCCGAGCAGTGTGCTGCCTAGCCTCGATAGTGGTCTCCAATAGCTCCCTTGTTGTCTCAACGTCTTCTGCATTAAACAATCAAGGAATAAGAGAAAGAGAAATGGAAGCCTCAGGCACCAAGAAACCCCATGGACTTGGGAGCTGAAAATGCTAATTTGATATCACTAACTACCAGGGAAGAAGTTAAAAGTACTGACATTAATTTCCTGCTTGACAACCAGGTCTCCTTCTATGATAAGGTGACCCATTTAGTGGTCGAGTGAAAGGCTGTGGATGTTGTCTACCCAGACTTCAGTAAAGCCTCTAACACCATTTCTCACAGCCCCTTCCCACAAAACAAAAGACACTGTGGTGCTAGAGTGCGTCCAGAGAAGGGCAACGGAGCTGGTGAGGGGTCTGGAGAATGAGTCTTGTGAGGAGAGGCTGAGGGAGCTGGGGGTGTTCTGCCTGGAGAAAAAGGGGCTGAGGGGAGACCTCACTCTCTAACTCCCTGAAAGGAGGGGGTAGATGGGGGGATCGGTCTCTTCTCCCAAGTCACAGGCAATGGCATAAGAGGAAACAACCTCAGCTTGCACCAGGGGAGGTTCAGATTGGAGATCAGGAAAAATGTCTTCACCAAAAGGGTTGTCAAGCCAGGGAACAGACTGCCCGGGGAAGTATGTGGTGGAACAGCCACCTCTGGAGGTATTTAGAAGGCACGAAGATGTGGTGCTGATGTACATGGTTTAGCAGTGGACTTGGCAGTGCCAGGTTAACAGCTGGACCCAATGATCTTAAAGGTACTTTCTAACCTGCGATGGTTCTGTGATTCCTTACATAATTACACTCCAAGGTTAAGAGCTCCAAGCTTGAGATGAAAAGGGCAGTTGATGACACTAAATGCATTTTTTCAGGGCCTACAGTCTCCAGGCAGGTACTAATTAATCACCTTTTACTCCTCTTTCCCTTATAGCTGGAAAACACTAACCTACAATCTCAAGCTGTGGTTCAATATGTCTTAGCAGGTGACTCAACCTTTCAGCAGGTGCTTTTAAATGGGTTTGTAGCCCTGCTATCAGCTCTCCCAGTTTCCCTAAGAAGACAAGGAGGACCAGGAATAGCATATAGCTGCAGTAGTACTAAAACCCAAAGCATTTACAACCTTCATACTGACAAAGAAAGCCACAACCACTCTTTATCCCCTACTTTCAAGGGCATGCTTCCCTTGCCTTTTATCTGCAGCAAGGTCCTCAACTAATTATCGGGCTAAGTGGGGCAGCCTGGGTCCCAAATTATAAAAGGCAGCAAAATGCACCTCCTTCCTATGCTGACTGGGCTGAAGATAGGTAGCTGTTGCTGCTGGAGAGCTGTACCAGGGTAAGTTTTCAAATGTCATAAACAATTCTCTAAAAACATTCCCCCAACACAAGAAGGATGTAAATTCATTGGCAGGGATATAGAAGAGGCTACAAAGATGCTCAGAGGGCTGGAGCACCTCTCCTATGAAGACAGGCTGAGGGAGCTGGGGCTGTTTAGCCTGGAGAAGAGAAGGTTCCACGGAGACCTTCATGCAGCCTTCCAGGATCTGAAGGGAGCTACAGGAGAGCTGGAGAGGGACTCTTGGTCAGGGAGTGGAGTGGCAGGACAAGGGGTAGTGGCTTTAAATTGAAAGGGTGGAAATTTAGATTACACATTAGGAAGAAACTTTTCACTATGATACTGGCTTAGGCTGCCCAGAGAAGCTGTGGCTGCCCCATCCCTGGAGGGGTTCAAGGCCAGGCTGGATGGGGCTTGGAGCAACCTGTTGTGGTGGGAGGTGTCCCTGCCCAGGGTGGGGGTTGGAACTTTCAGGACCCTTCCAACCCAGACCATTCTGTAATTATATAATGGGTGGAGGGGGGAAGATGCTATTGCCTACAGCCTGGCCTGAGATCTCCTGGGGTTAAGCGAGTGTTCTGCTGCCATGTCCTTATGAGCAAAGGCTCAAATCCTATTTGCTGTTAAGGAAAATCATAATTTGTACTGGCTAAACCCGAGATGATGGGGTCTCCTTAACTATCCTTCCACTGCTGTGCCAGGCTAGCACGGGTGAAAAAAGTGTTTATAAATAGAAGCTCATGAAGAAACGTATAAGACAATATTAGCATATAAAAATGCATATATGTAAAAAAAATGTGAGCTCATGTGCAGATAAGTGGATCTAAGGCTCATCATGTAACCTGGCTGCGGGCTACCAGAGTGCTGTGCCTGTGCAAAGCAGGGAGCTTGATGCTTGTGCAAGCTCAGCCTGTGAGGCTTGAGGGCAAGCCACGAGATTCCCCCACAGTCCCAGGAGGGGAAACTAGGGGTGAGATGCCTTGCCTAGGGTGTGAAGGACTTGAGCTGCTACGCCTCTGGGGATGCTCCAGTCCCTGGAAGGGTATTGCTCAAAGGAGTCACGGAGGTATTTGGGGAAGATACCCAGGAGTGATGCAATTCCCTAAACTCGTTTCCTTGGAAAAATGGGCTGCAACACCCCTGTTTTCCTAGTATCTACCTCTACCCTTTCCCAAAAATGCATGAAATAGGCTAATCTTAGCTCTTTCTGCACCCAGAGAACATTCTGCTCATTACTAAGACATGGCTCTAAAACATTCCAGCTTGATGCTGTCAATTTTCATCCTGTCATTACTTTTCCTGAGTCTGATTGCAGCAGCTGAGGGGAGCCTGGTGGGAAGTGACCAAGCCTGGCAGCTGGATTTTTCTAGCTGCCTTCTCTCTGAGGGATTACTCCAGCTGGGCACAACCCTTCATGTGGCTTATCCTCTGTGCATTTAAGATGGGAATGATGTAAGAAAAAGCTATATTCCTTTCCTGCTGCAACCTGCTTGCCAAAATGAGTGAGGAAGTAGGGAGTCTGGAGACCTTGTCCTCCTCTAGTGACTCCAATTGAACCTCAATTAAACTCAAATAGTGATGGAGGGAATTAAAAATGAGACAACTCTTTCTGGGAGGTGGGAGAGAAAAAAGGGGTGAAGAAAAAACGCATCTTTTGCTGGATCTCTAAGAGAATGAGGAAGCAGTATTTAACATCTTGCATTTCTACAGGGAGCAGCTGATGCTGTTAATAAAACTCATGTTGCAGGGAAGAGCTTTCCAGGCTGTAGTCATCCCAGATGAAACAGCAAAATTGAGTGGACTTGATATTCATCTCCCTGGGGATCTGCGTGGGTTGGGGGATGTTCCAGCCTCAGCTCTTTGAAAGCTTGCTCCTAAATAAATCCTCTTTTATCTACACGCTGCCCTTTTTGCCTGGCTTTTGGGGACTCCAAAGGCTTCAGCTTTGTGCATTAAAGATTTTCCTACCAAGGCAGGGTTAGGGAGAAGCAGCTTTTACAATGCCTTTCCTTTAATTTATTTTTCAGGATATTTTGTAGTGTTACAGCTCCTATTTGCTCTGGGAAATGTTCCTGTGGGCTTGTGCCCTTACTTTGCCTGGCAGCAAACTTCCCAGCCCAGCATTCTTGAAGTGAGTCCTGTGGGCAGGTCTATTTTTTTTTTTTTTAATTAAATCTGGCAGCTGGAGCTGCCTTTGAGAGCCACATCCCCAACCTGGTGAACAGGGTGGCTTGAGTGGAGATTGATTTCCCTCTCTACTGACAACAGCTTCACCCCAGGAGGCAACATGAGCATTAGGAAAAGTAAGTGGCTAATGAGGCTCTACCTATTTAGCATCTCCTCTGTGCCTGTGTACCCTTCCCCCTGCCAAATTCACAGCTGAATCACTAAGCCATCCTTGACTTCAGCAAGGCTTTTGATGCTGTCTCCCATAACATCCTCTACAGGTTTTAAACCTGTCTCTACAGGTTTAGGAAGCGTGGGTTAGATGAGTGGACAGTGACGTGGATGAAGAACTGGCTGAAAGACAGAGCTCAGAGGGTTGTGCCCTCAGCAAGTTTTCTGGTGACACAAAACTGGGAAGGGTGGCTGACACACACCAGAAGGCTGTGCCACCATTCAGAGAGACCTGGACAGGCTGGAGAGCTGGGCAGAGGAATCTAAAGAGAAACCTCAACAAGGGCCAAGTGTATGTTCCTGCTCCTAGGGAGCAATAACACCATGCAGGGGTTAGGGGTTGACCTGTTGGAATGCAGCTCTGCAGAGAGGGACCTGGGAGTTCTGGTGGACAAGAAGTTGACCACGAGCCAGCAATGTGCCCTGGTGGCCAAGAAAGCCAATGGTCTCCTGGAGTGCATTCAAAAGGTCCAGGGAGGGCATCTTCCCTCTCTGCTCTGCCCTGGTGAGGCTGCATCTGGTGCACTGTGTCCATTTCTGGGCTCCTCAGTTCAAGAAAGAGGAAATTGGTGGAAGGTGTCCAGCAGAGGTCTATGAAGGTGATCAGGAGAATGGAGAAACGCTCTTATGAGGGAAGACTGAGACCTGGTTCTACTTAGCCTGGAGAAGACTCAATCTCATCAATGCTTATAGATATCTAAAGGGCAGGTGTTAAGAGGATGGGGCCAGACTTTTTTCAGTGGTGGCCAGAAACACAAGAAGAGGCAACAGGCGACTAACAGGAACACAGGAAATTCTGTCTGAACATGAGGAAAGACTTCTTTAATTTGAGGGTGACTGAGCACTGGAACCAGCTGTCCAGGGAGGTTGTGGAGTCTCCTTCTCTGGAGACATTCAAGGATTCCTGTCCAGCCTCCTCCAGGTGAACCTGCTTTGGCAGGGAAGCTGGACTAGATGATCTCCAAAGGTCCCTGCTATTCTGTTATCCCTTGGCCTGGCTGCATCTTCAGGGGATGGTGAACCACAAGCAGAGCTTCAAGCCAGCATCCCTTCCTGCCCAAGGGATGTGGGTCAGCATCACAGCTGGGAACTGCAGTTACTCTGGAGTGATGCTTATCCTCGCCTTGAGTGGGGAAAAAAAGTCTTTCTCACCTCTGATCTCGTTCTCTTCCAGGTCAATGGTCTCCAGGGTGGTGACAGCAGTCAGGGGCTCAGGAAAACGCCGGAATCTGTTGCGGGAGAGGTTGATGGCCTGGAGGTGCAGCAGGGAGGTGACCTCCTCGGGCAGGCGGTGCAAGTAGTTGCCTGCCAGGTTGAGCTCTGTGGTTCAAGGAAGAGAGGAGAGAGGTGGTGGGGAGGGAAGGAGAAAGATGGAAACAAAATAATTAATGGATAGCTTAATTTACAGCCTATGGGCTGCCAGTTCCAGCAATGGGATTTCAACTCCAAAAATGGGATTACTTTTGCTCATCTTCATGGTTTGCTGTTGTACCTTTGCTTGCTGTGAGTATTGCTTTTAGGAGCAGTATGTTTCTTGGCTTCCTTAAACTTTCCTAATTAAACCCATGCAGCATTTCGCGAGCAGCGCCTGTAGAATTGAGCACTAATTATGAAGTTGGAGCAGTTCCCCCATATAGACATTTGTCACGGCTTAAGGCTGGTTTTTAATCTTCATGTGCTTGAATCCCTCTGAGGTATAAACGATGGTGGAAGAAATGCAAAAAGTACATATTCTATAGAGTTTAACCCTCTGTGATGCTTCCCCCCGCTCTAGAAATGAACTCTGGTGGGGCCAGGAGCAGCTCTCCTGCATGATAGTCCATTAGCCATGGGTCAGGAACCCAAGTCCCGCTGTCCCAGCGCCCTTCTCCAGTAACACAGGGCTTTCTGTTCTATAAATAACCACACAAGCTGCCCTGCCTCTACTAATACCTGGTATTTATAGGTCCTGCCTTATTCAGGCTGCTGCAAGGCTGTCCCCAGCCCTGGGGCACCTGTCCCCTGCAACGGCCCTGCTGAGGCCTGACACATTCATCGCTGGAGTGATTTCTTCACTGGTGGATCAAAGCCCACGCTGGGAAAAGGATTTCTACACCCCACCCTCCCCTCGGGGCTCACCGTGCTGTCTAGAAAGTTTCTTTTGCTCGAGGTGTTTCTTTTCTCCAGCTTAGGGGAGATGTCACAGATGACGGTCCAGCTCCAGTAGACACAAGAAACACAAGAAACCTCCCCAGACATCCACTCATGCAGTACCTTGGTGGAGCAAAATATTTGCTATTAAAAGCTGCCAGAGCCCTGGGCGCTGCCACAGGCAGGCAAAGACCCCTGTGCGATCCCCAGCGTTCAAAACCAAGGTGCTGGATGCTTGCGTGACCGTGTTTTAGCAGACTAGCTGCTTTCTGGGCTCTGCGGGGACAGTCTCCATCTCCTGCAGCAAGTGGAGTGAGCAACTGTCACTGATGTCTCCCAGGGGGAGGTAATTAGCCAGCAGCAAGCCAGCATGCTGCCTGCAGCCTGAAGTGCCCCATCTCTGCTGTGCCCCATCGCCTAGGCTGCCTTTCCTGTCCTCTTTAATCCCTAGCCCCATCCTTGGAGAGAGCAGGAGGATGAGTGACCCTGCAGCAGCGTGGCCACCACTGGAGGTGGCAGGGCATGAGGTTGGGTGTGGGGAGGAGGGATGGGGGAGAGCAAAAGCGGTGCCTTCTGTCCACAAAGGCTGGGAAGTGTAAAGAAAAGTGGGTTTTTAGAGGGGCTGAACTAGGGCTTGGAATGAGGTTTGAGTGCAGAGAAGTAAAGACTGCAGTGGGGGAACTCTGGTGCAGTGCCTCCTCCTGCAGCAGCCTGGGGGCTCTTTGCTGGGTCCAGAGGGGGTGGAAGTGGCTGTTGTAAAGCCATGAGGCTGTCCCTTACCTCTCAGTTGGCTGAAGGTGGTGACAAATCGGCTGGTGAGGGACTTCAGCTCGTTGTTCGCCAGGGAGATGCAGTGGATCCCCTCGGTGACGCTCCTCATGGCTTTGTAGATGCCCACAGGGAAGGCGATTAGCTTGCAGTTGGCCAGATCTGCCCCCAGAGAGACCCTTATAGTGCGCTCCAGATGGGATGGAGTGATGTTGTTTTCCACCCTGTAATGCTCGAATTGCCCATCTGGGTGCTGCCAACTGTGGATGCTGAAATGTCCCCTGTTGCACTCCTTTCCACGAGCACCAAGAATTTCTTCCTGCCAGCAATGCTAAGGCTGTTCTGCTTTAGGAGCGTTCAACCCTAAATAGCACTGCAAATACTTCCACCCTGCAGCATCCTTCTGGAAACCCTCAGCCAGCCTGCTCGTGTCAAATAACTTCACAACTTTAGTAATCCCCCTCCGCTATGTCCCTACCTCCCTAGGGATGGTCAAAGAGCAGCAGGGATGCTTCTTCCACCACTGACTGGGATGGGGATGGAGTAGGGCTTTCTCTGGGTGTGCTCTTGGATGGATTTCCTCCTTTGCAGTCCTCAGCACAAGGAGGACGTGGACCCGCTAGAGCAGATCCAGAGGAGGCCACAAAGGTGATCAAAGGGCTGGAGCATCTCTGCTGTGAGGACAGGCTCAGAGAGCTGGGGTGGTTGTTGTTGCTGGAGAAGAGAAGGCTCTGGGGAGACCTTAGAGCAGCCCTCCAGGATCTGAAGGGGGCTACAGGAGAGATGAGGAGGGATTTTTTTCAAGGGCACATAGTGATAGGATGAGGGGTAATGGTTTTAAGCTGGAAGAGGGGAGATTTAGATGAGATCTTAGAAATAAATTCTTTGCTGTGAAGGTGGTGAGACCCTGGCCCAGGTTGCCCAGAGAAGCTGTGGCTGCCCCATCCCTGGAGGGGTTCAAGGCCAGGCTGGAGGGGGCTTGGAGCAACCTGGTGTGGTGGGAGGTGTCCCTGCCCAGGGCAGGGGGCTGGAACTCCATGATCTTTATGGTCCCTTCCAACCCAAACCATTCTGTGATTCTCATGGTGATGGGTGCTTGACCCGGTGGCAAGGAGCAGGGATGGGAAAAGGATTTGGTTGTGCTTTTTGCCTATTGGTGGTTTTGTTTTGCTCTGATTTGTTTCTGGGGACGTGCCAGGAGATGGAAACCCCGTATCCTGGCCCTGTGATGCTCAGCCCGGGCTCTGCTGTCCACCCCCTCCCCGAAGCCCCAGCAGGGGCTGCACAAGCTCAGTCCCCCCCTGCTTCTCCTCTCGCTTAGGAGGACAGAGAGAGGCTGAGCAATGAATCTCTGACTTTCAACGTTTGTACCCCAGGGAATCCAGCATGAATAATAATGAGCGGCTTTCATCCCTCTCTTTTGATGAACTGCTCATGGCTCTCGGATATTAGCTAGAAACTGTGAAATTGCAGAAAAACACAAATCCCACAAAGTGACGCAGGGAGAAGCCTGGCTCCTGCTATTGCTTGTGAGGAAGGACTTTATCCATGGGGCATGTCCCTTAGGATTATGTGCCATGGCTGGGAACCCACTAAGCTTTGGGGGGGATGAGAGCCCTTTGGGAGAGTTGTTCCCTTTCCCGGGGATGCGGGAACCTCTGGGGCAGGAGGGGCAATGGCAGCTTTTTTTAGACCATGGCAGCAAAAAATAGATCCCCACTCTCAGATACCTGATCCTTCTCTGGGCCCCAAGAAGGAGCCGAGCTGGAGCGCCGGGCTTACCCAGGGAATCCGTTTTGTTCTCCACCGTGTCGTTCACCTTCCTGGCCACCCGGGCCACCGCCTCGCCCATCCTCTTCTGCATGCGGGTGCCCGGTCCCGCCAGGGACACGCTTTGGCCGGGGGGATCCACAGCCGTAGGGAGGAACCAGCCGCTCTGACTTCTTGGGAGAGGGATGCTAAAAATAACCCTTGGGATCAGCGTTCCCAGGGGAGGGAGGGAGCCTGCGCTGGGGTTGGCAAGGCCCTCGGGGTGTGAGATTCCCTGCTTTCCAGGATGGTACTTTTGAGATATGGGGATGCCTTCCCTTTCCTTGTTCTGGGGATGCACCCCCTTTCTTGGGGATCTGGGGCTAGCATCATCCTTGGGGTGGAGGATTCCCAATTTTTTGGTTGGTACTTTGGGATATGCGTTCCCTTCTCCAGTGATCTTGGGGTTGTGGGATTCTCATCATTTTGGTTTTGTGCATTTGGGATGCAGGGATTCATCTTTTGGATCTTTGGGATTCATCTTTGGGATCAGGGGTTCAACTTTTCTGGTTTGGGATATAGGGATATGACCTATTTCATGCTTTCAAATATGGGGATGAATCCCTTTTCCCAGTGATCTGAGGCTGGCCTGGTCCTCAGGCACAGGATTCCCAACATTTGGGGTCAGTATTTTGTGATATGGGGATGCACCCCATTTCCTGGTTTGGGATCTGGAGATGCACCCTTTTTCTCAGTGCTCCGGGGCTGGTGTATCTCTTAGAGGCATGAGATTTCCAGGTTTTGGATGGATACATTTGGAATATGGGAATACATCTTCTTTTGTGGTTTGGGATCTGGGGCTGGTGTAACCCTAGGGGCACGGGATTGACAACTGTATGGGTTGGTGCTTTGGGCTATGGGGCTACATCCCCTTTCCTGGTTTAGGATACGGGAATACGGGAATTTCCTTGTTTGGGAACTGGGGCTGTCATAACCCTTGGGGGCATAGGATTGCCAAAGTTTTTGAGTTAATACTTTGGACTATGGGGTTGCCTCCCCTCTCCTAGTTTGGGATCTGGGGTTGGTGTAACCCTGGGGGCACGGGATTGCCAACGTTTTTGGGTTGATACTTTGGACTATGGGGTTGCCTCCTCTCTCCTGGTTTGGGATCTGGGGCTGGTGTGACCCTGGGGGCATGGGATTGCCAACGTTTTTGGGCTAATACTTTGGACTATGGGGTTGTCTCCCCTCTCCTGGTTTTGGATCTGGGGCTGGTGAAACCCTGAGGGTATGCGATTGCCAACGTTTTTGGGTTGGTACTTCGGTCTACGGGCTACATCCCCTTTCCTACTTTGGGATACAGGGACACAACCTGGTGACTTTGATCAGGTCTTCCCAGTCGAACTGGTTTTTTTTTGGAAAAAGGATCCCTGAGCGCGACGTTNGTTATGATTTATTTATTTAAAAAAAAAAAAAAAAAAAAAAAAGACAACGAAAAGGCTCTTCCCACGCCGGGAGTCGAACCCGGGCCGCCTGGGTGAAAACCAGGAATCCTCACCGCTAGACCACGTGGGAGGGCGCGGGCAGCGTCCGCCCGGCCCCGCGCCTGCCCCCTAGCGGCACCGAGC